>OLKM01003958.1:0-27311 GCA_900291075.1 Melanogrammus aeglefinus | reverse complement strand
CATGTAGTGCCGGAGGAAAGGGCAGTTGTACGTAGGCAAACATTAAACTAATAACTTTTTATTTACCCAATAAAGCAAGAAGCAGAACGATCAGTTCAGTGCATGGTTTGCGGTACTCTCAGTGCCAGACACTCCAAAGCCGGTAGCCCTCATGGTGCGAAGGCACCTCTAAGCGTCCCTAGCCCCGGGACTCAGGGTATCGCCTCCCACTCGAGGGTCCGTAAAAAGGGGAACACGAACCTGGATAATGTATCACGTGCTACCAGCCCCCCAGTTCTTCACCTCAATAGCGTCAATAATCCCAGAGGCGAGGAGGGCGTATGGCCCGCCCCCACGACTGTAGCGATAGTCCAGGCGGCGGATGGCGGGGAAGGAGCGTTTGCAACAGTCGGTCACAATCACCATCCCCATGTGGTGGCGGGGGCGGCGGGTCGCGACGACCGGATAGGGACCGCCAGCTGTGGGGTGCTTGTAGGGGTTTGGAGGGGGGAATGGCCATCGGCGTGGCAGGGGGGGGCGAGGGACAGAGGGCAGGGCCTCCCGGGCGGTGACGCGGTGGCAGACAGCGCGAGAAGGTTGCGCGGGGGCAGTTCTCGAGTGTCCGCAATGTGAGCCGGTTTGAGGCGATCGGCCGTGACAGGCATGGGGGTGGTGTTGGTCGAACTCGGTGGCGTTAACCCCGCATGTCCACCATGGGAAAGCTCTTGCTCCTGCCGGTTTCGATGACGGATGCGGAAGGGCCGTCATAGGGAGGTCGTAGTCGGAGCTCTGGTGGCGTCGTGGCCGAATAAGAAAACATAACCCGAAGACTGCAGCATCTGGGGCTACTCGCGTGGAAACCTTTTGGTTTGACGCCATAGTCTGCGTTGGTCGGGTGGACCGGTTTGTGCCTGAAGCGTACTGGCTGCCGTCCAGCAGGGGAGGGCGCGCTGAGGCGGGCGTTTAGGTCTCGGACCTAAGGGCTCCGTCGAACTTGGATAAGTCACCAGGGACCCGCAGCGGCTCTGTCCGAGCACCAGCGTCGGCCGTCGGACGAATGACTGTGGATGGGGCCCTTGGGCGCTTGTCGACTGAGCCCAAGCATGACCCATCGGCAGTTTGTCGAGCCAGTTGCATGGTTGGAGCTGGCATAGGACAGGCAGCCTTACCATGGAGCATGAAAGCGCTCAACAAGTCGCGTTAGCCCTGTAGAAGGTGGTAGGCGAGTAGTGCGGTGTAGCTTGAACCCAGATTTCGCCGACTGCTCTGGCGCGGCATCGATTCCCCGAATGTATAACTGCCGGGCGCGACGGTCAGTCCAGGAGAGGTCAGCAGGAATGGCCGTCAGGATTCGGAAGACCATCACGCGATAGAAGCCCGGGCCAGGGTCGGGGGCCGTCGTTGAGGAGACGGGACTGCCTCCGGCCAGCCGTGTCCGTCCGGTCCAACCATGGTGAAGAGGTAAGTGAAGCCCCATGCGAGGGGGGCAGGGGTCCCCCACCAGGTCCACGTTGACATGGTCGAACCTTCCGCTCTGCGACCGAGAAGTGTTCCAGGGGGGCCTTGACCATGCGATGCCTTGGCGCGTTGACAGGCAGTGCAAGTGGTCAACCCAAGGACCTCACATCTCTCGTTGAGTTCCATGCAGACGAAACTGTTCTCTGACACCAGCCC
Organism: Melanogrammus aeglefinus; assembly: GCA_900291075.1. Classification (NCBI taxonomy): domain Eukaryota; kingdom Metazoa; phylum Chordata; class Actinopteri; order Gadiformes; family Gadidae; genus Melanogrammus; species Melanogrammus aeglefinus. The sequence continues at coordinate 25,658 of OLKM01003958.1, read as the reverse complement.
GCGAGGAACGGTTTTCCGACCTGGGTGAGACAAGCTGTGTACCGCCTCGAAGACGGGGCGTCTCCAGTTGGCGGGGGACTAACAGGCTGCTGAACCGTGGAAACGTCGCACAAGAGCCTGGCCCCTGCATCATCTGAAGAGGCACCTCCCCAGACGCAAGCCGTGTCCGACGACCTCAGAGCTTGGACGAGGGGTCGGCGGCCTGATCCACAGCCAATGGCGGGAGTATCCAGGTTCAGCTGGGACTGCACCGACCACGCGCTCCTGGAGAAGACAATCCGCGACCACGTTGGACTTCCCAGCCACGTGCTGGATGTCTGTGGTGAACTTCTGAGATGGTAAGAGAGTTGGCGCGTTGCGTCGGGATCGACCACGGCCCGCAGCGTTGGAGCATGGCAGTAGGTGTGAAGCCGTCTTGCTGTCCACGTAGGGCAGGTAAACTCCGGCCTTCCAATAAGAAAAACGGAAGTGTCTGCCGCGAGCCACAGCCCGAGGAGCTTCCTGTCGAAGGTGCTGTACTTACGCTCTCTGGGAGACAGCTGGCGCTGAAGAAATGCGAGTGGCTGCCAGGCATACGGCCGCAAGCACCACTGCTCATAACTGCGCCACCAAGTCAGATTCGCGCCGTGTGAAGCAGTGGGTCGCAGAGGGGTTGAGGGGTGCGGCCAACATGGCCGCTAGTGGGAGCGGGCGCAGGGCCCGCCTTGGTGTCCTGGAAAGGCCTTGACTACGTTCCCGCCGTCCAGTCAACCTGTTGCTTTCAGAGCCCTTGCCCTTCTTGAGGCCTTTTCGTACAGTGTGCTTGGCCTGCTTTAGGATGGTGGAGCTATGTAGGTGGAGGAAACCTGTAGTAGCATAGTGTCACCATCTTCTATCCGTAACCCTTAGCTCATGCTGACCGTGGCAGGGGCGTGGAAGTGCTGCAAGGGCTGCTCCACCTTCCGAGGAGGGGCGATCACACCCTCCGCGGAGTACCTGATGCCCGAGTAAAAGTTAAAGGGTGATTCACTTCCGAACTCACACTTTGCCGGATTGACAATCGCCCATGTTGGCTGAGCCGCGTGAAGAGGGTCCGAGAAAGGAACAGGTGAATCCTCTCCGTTGGTGCGTCTGCGACGAGGATGGTAATCCAATGTTTAGACGAAGAGGAAGGGAGGTCCTGGAGCACCGAGTGCATGAGGCCGTTGAAAGGTCTGCGCCGCGTTCCCCCTCAGGGCCGCAAAGGGCATCCGCAGATAATCTGAAAGAACCGAAGGGGGTTGACGACGGGAGCTGTCTTAGGGACTCTCTGGGTGCACTCTGGGACCTGATGGTACCCTCGTACCAGGTCTACCTTGGAGAAGATAGCGTTTGCCCCGCCAGGTGCGCTGAAAAGTCCTGGTATATTGGGAACCGGTAGCGGTCAGTGCCTTGGACGCGGTCGTTGAGACGAGAGCGGTAGTTCCCGCATCTGGGCGCCCCACCGTCTGGCTTAGGGAAACCGATGTGCAAGGGAGAACGCCCAGAAGGCTGTTCGATAGCGTCGAACGATGCCCACCTGCTCCAATTGTGCGCGAGACTCTGCCCTGAGCGACGGCACAGCTACTCCGGGTGAGGCGCCGGCTCTGGCGTGGAGGGGGAGGCCCAATGGTCTGAATTGGTGCTCCACTCCGTGCCTACCATGGCGCGGAGAAGGTGGGCCCTAGTAAGGTCAGGGAAATGTCCAGCAGCCGAAAGGTACTGGTCCACTTTCAGCGAGTGGTTGGACAACCCATTGTAGAACCGCCTCACCCCTGCCGTACAAGGCGAGAGAGAGCAAATGTCTGTGAGTTCACAACCAGGCGCCTGTTCCCCACGTCCACCTAAAAGGTTATTGGGCGCACAGAAAATCTGCGCCAAGGAGGGGAAATGTAACAGCTGCGAACGACAAAAATCCCAGGTAAAGCGTGCCCCTCCCGAAGCACACGTCCACGCTCTAGTGCCATAGGAACGGATAGGCCGTGCCGTCCGCACCCACTATACTGGGGGGGCCGTGCGACCACCTTCGCCACCGCTCCGACCCCTGACGGAATGAATCTCCACTGGAGCACCTGTGTCACAGAGGAATCTGCGACCGGAGACGGTGTCTTGGATGAGAGCAGCCGTTGGTGACACAGCGCTCAGGGCAAACTAAACTGAGCGCTCGGCCTGCCTTCCTCCGTGCGTGAAGGAAGTAAGGTACAGCTTTCTTTTTGGTCTTGACTTCTTAATTATCTGATGGTCGAAACAATGGTCCCAGGCAGCGATACCCATAAATGTTTATGCTTAGCCAGACTGTCCTTATGTCGTCTTAAAAACTACTGCACGTCCAGGACGAGCTATGCTGCTGGATATTAGCAGTCGGTCATCTGTTGAACCATGCCAAATACGACTGTTCGCGTCCCTGAGTGCCGGGCACGCTTGGTGCAGCCTCTTGGTCTGTAGTGCAGCGCCGTTCTCTGTGCGCAGCTGGCACTTGCCGCATTCATCATGTTATGTGATGGCAATACATTGAGGTCTTTAGTACGTCTAGCATGAAATGGGCTTGCTCATTGCTAAGTGACGAGGGCCTGCATCAGAGTCTAAAGTTCCTACACTTAACGATGAGCTGCGGCAAACTCGCTTGCTGTGGATGACTTGCGTCGCTAGTAGAGGTATCCAAGGAGCAGTCCTGCATGAGTGCTGCTGGTGCATGTTTGTGATTGGAGTCGTTCCTTTTGTTTGAATTTATACATGCTAAGGTATATGCAAGCCATGCAGTAGGCGTTGTCTTTCGCGGGATGTACGCAGTTTTAGAGGTTCGCGGTTGCGCATGTGTGCTGCGTCTGTCCAAAGACAGCGCAACACGTGATGTCTGCGTCGTGACGCCTTCTGGCGAGCGGATCAGTTAGCGGATCGTAGTGTCTTTGTAATGATACGAGGAATTATACACTCGCACGTCTGAGAAGAACCGGTTGATTCAGTGCCTGTGAGGCAATGGATGACTGTCATGCAGACTTACATATAACTGTTTTTTCCAATTACAGTGCAGGATTCAGATCGAAAAACAGTGGAACGTCCGTACTTGTGGCAACACTTCGCGAAGCGTCCCTCTGTGCTCAGTACTGGAGGTCATGTCACTCACCGCCTACACAATCGCCTCGCTCGTAGTGAGATGTGTGATACGCATAACCTGGCATAATGTACGTCACTACACATGAATGATTTATCTGGATAGTTGTGATTGTGTGTGTGTGGTTGTGTTGCGCGGTGTGTGTGTGTGTGGATGTGTGTGTGTGTGTGTCGTGTGTGTGTGTGTGTGTTGTGAGCTGTGCCGTGTGTGTGTGTGTGTGTGTTTAGTGTGTGTGTGTGTGTGTGTGTGCTGTGTTAACATATCCGATCCGTAAAGATCTGTCGTGAGTACGGTCGAAATTGATATGGCAAATAACGGTTTGCATTGGAATCAATTGCAGGAACAAGCGACTGCGGGGCTCTTGTGGATCGGAGTGCAGAGAGAAGCGGCATCGGCATTTTTCGGACAAGAACAATGCTGCAGTGCATATAACTCGACGTTCATTCCTGTCTGCTGTGGCTCTCTGTGACAACAACGATACACATCATGAGTATTCTGTTTGCCAAATTACAGCCAATGTCGATATGCCTCCTGCAACCACTACTGGTCGTGGCGTTCCCTGCCACAATTAGCCAAGAGTAGTTTATTAGATGGGTAGGTACAAGTACATCAAGACATAAGCATTCTAAGCTAAGCCAGACTGAAGTGCTCTACAGCTACCCCCTCTGTTTCCTTCGCTGTTTTGCCTACAGTGAGCAATCCCACCTGCATTTAATAATCCGTGATGATATTGGTGTACAACTTTCTCAGGATCGACACATGTCAGGCGAAAGTAGATACGGGTGGCTCAGAAGCTGTCCGTATTGTATTGTGTATCAGAGAGCATTTATAGTAGAAACGGGTGGCCTAATGAGTAACTGTCACATTGTCAGTTATGGCAGACTATTTTTCAATTAACGACTATGTAGTACATCAATTGATCTGTACGGTAGCTGTTTCAGCCTCCTCCTAGGCGTACCAGTTAGGTGAGAACGCTGCTGCACGGACACAGGAAATCCTAGTTTGGAATGTCGTGCTCAGTGACACTGCACAATAGTCGGCCCTAACTTCTCAATGTAGCATGCTACATTGAGCTATTAGATAATTGATCGCTTCTGGACAACGATTTTTGAAAATACGTGTCGCGTTAGATACACCGAACATAGATTTAAGATTATCCTAGCGTGACAGTGTCACGTATTTCTTCGTGAGACCCTTGGTTGAAAGCTCACACATATATTAAACTATGGTTACAGGAATTTACCCTTGTCGTCATAGGGTCACCAGCTGAAGAACCTGTTGGACGGTGGGATCGTGCCACACCCTCCACTAAATATCATTTGTCCGGTTCTTCCCTACAGGAGCAATCTCCCCTTTTCCATTCTCATTTAGGGCCATCAAGGTGGTTCCTCTATAAAGGTAATATCTGGAATAGTCCCAAACATTTTCTATTTGCGCGCTCCTATTCTCGGATCTCTTTCTTTTCTAGCCGTCCTCAATGGCCTTCACTGATATGTCTCCTAACCTGAGAGAGGCGCGATTATCATAGAACACATCCACATTACTTCTTATCTTCTTGTCACTATAAGCAACCATTTTTGTGGAGGCAACCTAGAAGAACAACTCCTCATCCAATTCGTCAGTCCCTTATAGTAATTCCCATGACCACACGTGATTTAAATCACTGCCACCGATCAAGTATATTAGACATTTTTCTTGTGGTATTCAGATTATAAATGATATATACTTCGTAACACTGCCTGTGAGTAACTTGGAGCTTGCCCAAGGCGTCATAGTTATCAGCAATCCAACAGGCTGCCTCAGAGGTAGCCATCATTAGAGTTAGTGGGAAGTTAGTCTGTCTTAACACCAACTTATTGTCTAGGTGTTCCCAGTTATCTAGCAAAAACTGGATACCTCTGAAGTGTACCAGTATATGACAATCATCACCCAAGCTGCATTGCCAGGTATCTGCTATTCACAGGCTTCCCAGAGGTAGCCTCATTAGAGTTAGTTGGGAGAGTCTGTCTGTCTTAACCTACCTACAGTGGGGAAAAAAGTATTTTGTCAGCCACCATTGTGCAAGTTCTCCACACTTTAAAAGAAGAGAGAGGCCTGTAATTTTCATCATAGGTAAACCTCAGCTATGAGAGCAAATGATGAAAAAAATCCAGAAAATCACATTGTACTGATTTTTTTAAGAATTTATTGGCAAATTTTATGGTGGAAAATAAGTATTTGGTCACCTTACAAACCAGGCAAGATTTTCTGGGCTGTCACAGGCAGTACTTCTTTCTTGTAAGAGGCTCCTCTGTCCTCCACTCGTTACTGTATGTATGGGAACCTGTTTTGAACTCCTTATTCGTATAAAAGACACCTTTGTCCACAACCTCAAACGCAGTCATACTCCAAACTCCACTATGGCCAGACACAAAGAGCTGTCAAAGGACGCCAGAGCACAATTGTAGACCTGCACCAGGCTGGGAAGTCTGAATATGCAATAGGTAAGCAGCTTGGTGTGAAGAAATGCAACTGTGGGGCAATTATTTAGGATAATGGAAGACATACAAGACCACTGATAATCTCCTCGATCACAAGAACGGTTATGATCACAAGAACGGTAAACAAAATGATCACAAGATGGTAAAAAAACAAAATCCAGAACCACACGGGGGGGACCTAGTGAATGAACTCCAGAGAGCTGGGACCAAAGTTAAACAAAGGCTAACACATTACTAACACATCAACGCCGCCGCCAGGGAATCAAATCCTGCAGTGCCAGAACGTGTCCCTGCTAAAGCCGTGCCATGTCCGGGCGCGTTTGGAAGTTTGCTAGAGAACATTTGGATGATCCAGAACAGGATTGGAAGAATGTCATCATATGGTCAGATGAAACAAAATATAACTTTTTGGTAAAAACTCAACTCGTCGTGTTTGGAGGAGAAAGAATGCTGAGTTGCAATCCAAAGTAACAATCCATCTCCAAGTGGAAGCATGGGGGGTGGAAGAAACATCATGTGTTGGGGCTGTGTTTTGCTGCCAAGGGACCAGGAGCGGATTGATCCGTGTGACGGAAAGAATGAATGGAGCCATGTATCGTGAGATTTTGAGTGAAAACCTCCTTCCATCAGCAAGGGAAATAATATAAAATAACATAATACAGATAATACAGATAAACATAATACAAACAAATATAAACATAATACAAATATACAAATATAAACATAATACAGAGAACGGATCGCTAGATAACACTTGTTTTTACTTTATATTTGTATTGTATTGAATTGTTTAATCGAATGTAGCTAGTAAACTGAGGTGTTTAAAAGCAGGTTTCCAAAAACCTTGTCACGCTAATTGAAGGAGTGGCAATGAACGAGCAATTGAAAGTTTGGCAAATGTTCAATGAACCTTCCTAACGTCATGACGACGACGATCGCCCGTTGCACAGGCAACAAACGATCGCGTCGTCCTGTTTGCCAGGCAGGTTTTGAAATTTTGTCAACAACTGATGACGTAGGCCGTACAATTTTCGCCCCGGTACATATTTTAAACATGACAGCTCCTCCAGCTGAGGCGGCCGTTTTATGTTTGCATCATCAACACCAAACGTTTGTTGAACGTTATTTTGCGTCATCAATTAAAAACGTTTGCGGAACATGGCACCACACATAAGAAAAAAAATATTAAAAAAAAGAATAATAAAAGAATAAATAAAAAAATGAATAGGAAATTTGATGTTGAACTGAAGAGCCGCACGAACGAGGCAAAGAGCCGCATGCGGCTCGGAAGCCGCAGGTTGGCCACCCTGCTCCAGCTATTTCACCTGTCTCCTGCTTCCGGTTCTCGCGATCCTGCCTGTCCTCGACTACGTACCCCGGCGCCCGATCGTCGTCCTCCTGGATCTCGTCCGCCTTCGCTCTCGCTCCTCCTGTCTCCTGTCCTGGCTTCTCGACGCCCCTGCCAGTTCCTCGACTACGTGTCCCCTACGTCATTGCCCTTCTGGATCCTCGTTCGCACTGTCTCTCCGTCCCAGCTTCCTGACCCTGGCCTGTCCTCCGACTAGTCTCGTTCCCCTGTCTCGTCCTTACTGGATCTCCTTGTTCGCCTGTCTCTGCCTATGTCGCCGGTTTCCGATCCTGCCTTCCCCGACTACGTTTCTCCGTCCCGTCCTCCAGTTGATTTGCTTGACGAAGGTATAAGATTCGGAAATAATCATTTCTCTTTGCTGGTGTCTCTGAGTCGTGCTTTTGGGTTCTTAGTCTGCCCAGTCTCCTCAGTGGAGCGTGCTGTCAGTACCATCCTGGCCCCAACATGGAACCCAGCCGATCTCAGAGTCTTTCTGCAGAACGAACGTACAGGCGCAAAGGCAAGGCGTCCTGCAACGCTCCGTAGACAACTCAACTTACCACCGAATGGACGGAGAGTCTCGCAGACGCTCGCGGGTCCAGTCGCCACTCCAGATGGAGCGATGCATGGAGTCTGATCCGAGGATCACCTGCGGAGGTTACCCGTCGCCGGCTGTTTACCTTCATCCTCGGTCCCTCTTCGACGTCTGAGGCGTCGGGTTCTCCCTTCCGGAACCGCTGCTCCTGGTTGCTTGGGCCGCCCCTGCCTGTCTCATTGGTGTGCAAGTGCTCCCTGCTCCTTTGAACTCCTCAACCGTCTCAGCCTTCTCCCACTGAGCGCGTCTCTGTGAGGTGGCTTACATTGCTCTCTGCTCTCTGCTCTCACGGAAGAGTCATGGGACTGGGGAACCGCATGTCGAATGGCAGAGGGACTTCGCCTGTCTGTGTCTTTTCGTTCAGTGCATTTTCGTTCTCGTGAGCTCCGGTAAAAGGTTTTATTGATCATGAGACTTGGTCCGCTAGGAGAGAGAAGCTGCATGGTCAGGTTTTGCTGATTCTATCCCAAGGATGGTGAAATAACCGTATGCGGACTAACATTATTGAGTTGTCACACTATCTGGCGGCTGATAGTATGGAGATTGGGAAGCCTGGCGCATCTCACTCCTTGACGCTTTCTACATGGGCTTCTCCGGTCCGCCACAAGGATGAGCTAGGCAAGCTCGGGGATCTCCCTACTCACCTGGTACCACCTGTGTTAGCTCCTTGCCGTGTTGCGCACATCGCACGACGTCTCAGGGAAGGGTGGAGGGAGAGCATCTTGAGCTCAGGTTTCAGTCTTCTCCAGCGCGCGCCTCCATTCTCCGCGAGATACCTTCCAGGCCGCCTCACAACTTCTTGCATGCCCCTAGTTGCTCACCTGGAGCCTATGCAGGTGGGTCGTCTCGCACTGCTCCAGCTATGTCAGGAGAGCAGTCGAGCGCCGTTCCTACTGTGCGCCAACAACGTTGCATGTACCTGTGTCGAGTCGAGAGTGGCCATTTTGTTTTGTCGTTGTTCCGAGTATAAGAGGTAGGGCTTACCTCAGTCATTCAGAGGGTCGCTTGCCTGAAGTCGGGCCACGTGAACTCTTTGAAGGATGGCCCTCATCGACGCGTGTAGCTCCTGGGCTCCGTTAGTCTACAGAACCTCCGGACAGGAACACACATTTCACAGTGTCCTCATTGACTCCCGAGGGTGCCGACGCCAATCCGCTCATGAGACATATGATCTCGTTGGCTCACCAAACATGGAGATTGGTCGGAGCTCCTGGAGAAAACCCATCTCTCGCCACCTCGACATCCCGATCCTGGCCGTTCTTTGCCGGGTTACACCGTTCGGTCCACGTGTCCATCATAAGCCTCCTAAATGAACATGTCAGGTTATACACACCGAGACACTTGCCTTCTTCACTTCTCAGTTCACGTCTCACAACAGCCAGTCATAAGCTGGAGTATGCCCCTGCGTGTTAAGGAAGCGTCACACTTCCAGCATCATAGATGGCTCTACAGGAGCCATCCTTCAGTGGACAGTTCACCACTGTTACTGTCAGCTGTGTTCTTCTAAAGCTGCACTTTCAGTCTGCTTCCTAGTCCGCACTAGCCCTTTCTGATTTTCCTAGACCTGTCTTTAGATAGGTAGTTCCCTGGGGAATACCTGGATTCTAAAGGAGGTCTTTCATATAAGACCCGGGCCACACTCCTTGCCACTGTCATCTACTCGACCGTCGTACGACATGTGTTCATTCGACTTTCCTTTCCTCACATGTTCGGCCCTCTAGAATGTGGTCTCTCGACTATCCTTGTCCTGCTCCGGAAAGCAGAGCCATGTGTAGCAGTGACAATATCCTGGAGGTCACTGTGTAGCGGGTCATCATCCTGGCCTTGCCTCGTTCTCACGTGCGCTGGGAGCGGGGATTTTTTCTTCGTTTGCGCTAATGAGAGACACATGTACCCCTGTAGGACCGATGTAATCGACTACACGGGGCTCAACAACCATAACCATCTCAAAGAGTCAGGTACCGGCCCCTGTTCCACTCATTCTTCATCAGTCCTTTGAACTTTTTTGCAAGGGCCACCATCTTCTCTAAGCTCGATCTCTTATCGAAACACCAGTACACACTCGTAGTACGCACCTGAAGAGAGGTGGACGAGTAAGACGATGCATTGTAATACCTCCTAGTGCGTGCCACTCATGAATACTTGGTCATGAGCTGTTTGGACTCGCCACCAATGTTCTCTCTCCACCGGTGTATTTCATGGTCTGGCTTTAAACGACAGTGCTTTCGGGATATGTCTCAACATCTGTGTGTTCGTTTATTCTGGATGACATTCCTAATTTTTTCTAAAGACTTGCTAGATACAGGATCATGTGCAGCACGTTTGTCGGGGTGCTGCAAGAGACTCACATGGAGACCACCACTATCTCGTCCAGGGCCGAGAAGTGTGTGAGTTACCATGTCTCAGAGTGTGTTCGTTTCCTGTGGGTTTCATCGTCGTATGTTCGTTGACACTACCAGGCCGCTTCTAAGTGTTATCTGCACTGCCAAGGTTACTGGGCACGTTCAGATGGATCTGAGCCAAGAGCAAGGCAGTTAACCAGGTTGTCCACTCCCTCTTTACCGCAAGTAACTTCTAGACGGATTCCTTGGGTTTTCGCTAACTTTCTACCGGCTGGTTTATCATAGGGAACTACTAGGTCTCGGTGGCAGCCCCCCTCATCAGCGCTCACCTCCCTAAAGCGTCTCCTTGTTCATCTCGGTGGCCGAATGAGGCAGTTTGGTGAGTTAAAGGAAACGCTTGCTCTTCTGGCACTTATCTCAGTCTTCCCAAGACCCAGGCTGTCTTATTTGTTTGGTGGTTTGCTCTCTTCTTACATGAGTTGGCTTGGGAGCTCGCTGTCCGACACGCGATTGGTCGAAGGACCAGCACCAGGATCATTCCCACTGTGCGCTTTTCTTCTCGGCAAACGTCAGGTCTCCGGCAGAAGAGAAATTTAATGGACATTGGGTATTCGGGGATTTACTTGGATGCGTGAAACTGGCCCTTGTAGGATTGGACGACACTGGTTATGAAGAGGAGCAGAGCTACCCGTTTGTGGTCTTGGACGGATCAGTTAAGAACCTGGCAATAACATCCGTTCAGCGAATGTCGTCTTAGTATCCGATGAAGTAAGCCAGGTGGGACTCTTTCTCTTACCAGGTATTCGACTACTTCTCTTTCACATATCCGCCAGATAGTGTTTCTATGAAATTGCTAATCCATACGTATCGATGTCATTCCCTGGCTGTACGGGTATACCCCCCTTAGTCGTCTCAGCCGGATACACTATCGTTCCTACCACTGCTCTACTGTGTCATCGGGACAGTCACCTGGGAGGTGGAGGAGAAGGTTCAAGCGCTCTCTGTCAGAGCACCCTGCTCCAAAGCTCTTTGTCCAGTGGTGGTTATGTTTGTTTGTCTCTGCTAGTCTCTGCTCTCAGGTTCTTCAGTGCGGTCAGTCCTCCGCCTTGCTTGTCTTTCCTGGGTGTGAGGCGCACCCTGGCTCTGCTGCGTTCAGCGCTTTTGGTGGCCGTCCAATGCACAGGGGATAACCCAGGAGATTGTCGCTGCCTGTCCAACGTGTTCCCAGTACAATTGGTTCACTTCCAAAGCCCCACCCGGTCTCCTCCAACCCCTGCCGATTCCGCATCGCCCCTGGTCCCATATCTGTTTGGACTTTTGTCACTGGGACTTACTCTGCCTCTCATGGTAACACTGATGTCACCTCACTGTGGTGGGACCGATTTTTCTAAGACGGCGCATTTAATTCCCTTTACCCAAATTACCCTCCGCCAGAGACACTGCGCAAAAATTATGTTAAAAACATGTGTTCCGCCTGCATGGACTACCTTGTGTGACGTTGGTCTCTGACCGAGGGCCACAATTTACCTCTCGTTTTTGGTCTGAGTTTTTGCACCCTCCTAGGAGCCAAGGTCAGTCTGTCATCTGGATTCCACCCACAAACCAATGGACAGGCTGAACGCATGAATCAGGAGATGGAGAATGCTCTGCGCTGTCTCGCCTCCCGCACCCCATCCTCCTGGTCCAAACATTCTCCTGTGGGTGGAGTATGCCCACAACACCCCTTCCCAGTTCGGCCACTGGCCTCTCCTCTCCTTCCAGTGTTCCCAGGGGTTCCAGCCACCCCTCTTTCCCGAGCAAGAACTTGAGGCCAGGGTTCCCTCAGTCCAGGCGTTTATTCGGAGATGCAGACACACCTGGAGGCAGGCTCGCTCGGTTCTTCTCCGCACCTCCGACCGCTACCGACGGTCCGCCAACCGACGGTCCGCCAACCGACGTCGCATTCCGGCCCCTGTTTATACCCACAGGACAACGTTGTCTGGCTGTCCACTCGTGATTTCCCGCTCCGTGTGGAGTCCAGGAAATTGGCACCAAAGTTTGTGGGTCCGTTTCCCGTCTCCAGAATAATCAATCCTGTGGCCGTCCGTCTACGCCTACCACGATCCATGAAGATTCACCCCACATTTCATGTCTCCAAGCTGCAACCTGTTTGTGAAAGCCCGCTTCAGCCCTCCTCCAGACCCCCTCCCACCCCCCCCCCCCCGGCTTTTCGAAGGGGCGCCAGCCTACACCGTCCGTAGACTCATCAGTTCCGCGCACGCGTGGGAAGAGGGTTTCAGTATCTTGTGGACTGGAAGGGGCTATGGCATCGAGGAGCGCTCCTGGGTGGCCGCCCGCAACATCTTAGACCCGTCCCTTATCAGGGACTTCCACCGGGCCCAATCCTTGAACAACCCGGTGGGACGTCGGGAGCCGTCCCTTGAGGGGGGGGTCCTTTCACGGTCTGTCCGTCATGCCCCTTTCACCCTCGCAGCTGGGCTGCGTCAGGTGATTAGTGGAGCCTTTAAGTTGGCTGAACACTGTTCACCTGTTGCCAGATTGTCTTCGCAGAGAGCTATTCACCTGTCTCCTGTTCCCGGTTTCCCGATCCTGCCTGTCCTCGACTACATTCCCCGCCTCGTCCTCCTGGATCCTCGTTCGTGCTCGTCTCCTGTCCTGGCTTCTCGACCCTGCCAGTCCCCGACTACATTCTCCGTCCCGTCCCCGTTGATTTGCTTGACGAAGTAAAGATCGGAATATCATTTTGTTTGCTTGTCTCTGAGTCGTGTTTCTGGGTTCTAGTCTGCCAGTCTCCTCAGTGGAGCGCGTCAAATAGACTGCAATGTTTTGCAGACTTTGTGGATGTCCTGCTGAGCCTGGTCTTTGAGGTGTTTGAGGACCATCACCATTTGTTGAAGAGTTGAAGAAAATCCCAATCTCCTTCAACCTGTCCTCCCAGTATGAGGGACCCCCAAAAGAGGAAGTTGTTGCGCACCATGTCTCCCGGTTAAGTTAAGGGAGGGCCGGAACCCTACGTACCGTCCAGCCAGATCAGATAACTCCTGGCGTATCCGAATCCGAACCCGGATCATTTGATTGCCATTTATGCTAAAATAGTAGGAATCTGTCTCAGGGTTCCAGTGTGTGTGTTTCAACATATATAGTGCAATAGGACAGGACAGTGCTAACAAGACATAACAGGACAATCAAAGCAGTGCAATGGGTGATGAGATACACACTAGATAATAAAGTGCAAGTTCAGAATTAAGTCCAATGTGATTCTAGTCCTGGACAGGTATCACGGGGGAGGGGGGGGGGGGGGGGGGGATTGGTGGTAGCCAAAGTTGTTTACCAGCCTGGCGGCTGAGGGTAAAAAAGCGTAGTCGGGGTGGAAGCGGGGTGAAGAGGCCGTGATCTGGGTGCGAGGGGTCGGCCATGATATTTTTTTGCCCTTCTTGGAGCCCTGGTGTCATGTAGGGACTTGAGGGAGGGCAAGGAAACCCTGCAGCCCTGCAAAGAGCCAGTGCTTGTGGACCTGGAGCTGGAAATGCTCTTCCCCAGCTTCATCCACTGAAACCTGGCGCTCCAGGGTGTGAGGAATGATGGTATTGAAGGCCGAGCTGAAGTTCACGAATAGAATCCTAACGTGGTTCCCTGCAGTGTCCAGATGTTCCAGCATGTAGTGCAGAGCCATGTTTTCCGCGTCGTCTATGGATCTATTCGCTCTGTACGCGAACTGCAGGGGATCCAATACCGGCTCTGTAATAGACTTCAGGTGGGCCAGGACAAAGTGCTCCAGCACCTTCATGACAACAGAGGTCAAGGCCTGTGACCTTGGCCTTCTTGGGGATGGGGATGATGGTTGAGGCCTTGTGAGGCATTGAAGATGTTGGTAAACACCCGGGCCAGCTGGTCGGCGCAGTGCTTCAGGGCTGAGGGGGAGACGGAATCCGCACCGGCAGCCTTCCGGGGATTTGGACTCCTAAACAGATTTTTCACCTACCTCTCTGTGACAGAGAAGGGGTGTGAATTCATCCAGGTTGTTTCCAGCCTCTGGCCCCACCCACTGAATGTCCTGGTCATAGCCTGCCCTCTCCAACCAGGCGCGTAGTCGCTCACATGCTTCACTGGACCACACTCTGAACCGACTCACTACAGGTTTTGAGAGTTTCAATCTGCCTATAGCGGTGGATCAGGTGAATGAGATCGTGGTCACTGTTGCCCAGCGCAGCACGTCGGACAGAATGGTAGGCCTGTCGGATTGTGCAGTAGAAGTGATCAAGGGTGTTCCCTCCACCGGTGGTGCATGTGACTTGCTGTCTGTATTTAGGAAGCACCCGTCTAAGATTAGCTTTGTGGAGCCTCCAGAGCACAACACACCCTGACATTCTGTCAAAACGTGTTTACTGTGTATATACAGGGATGCTTCTGTAAAGGGTTTGTACATTGGCTAAAGTAGTTATGTAGTAAGTGATTATTCTAACTGTAGGCTAGCTTCCTATTTCTTGTCAGCAGACTATCTACTTTGCTGGGCACTGACAATGGTGACAGTGCAGTCCAAAGGTTAATAGATTGCACCGATTATCAGGATTGGGCAGGCCGCGTAAACGGGGACAGGCAAGAGTTCGGGGACTTTTGAAGGTCATAAAATATACACTTTGGTCTCTCAACAAACACAGGTTGAATGTTACATCTGAAATATAAGACAGCTATAACATAACCGTGTACCACTGTGAAACGTCCTGCTCGGCTCTTGGTTTGCAACAGTGTTTTGGCTTGCTTCGATTGGTCGGCCTGACTTTGTGTTTCAGTATCAGACCCGGGCTCAAACAGGTACGGCTGAATCAAAGCAATTGATCTGAAATGTTTACAAATTCTGGGAGGGCATAAGATTGACGACACGCGCAAAGCGTTCAACAAATCACAACAGAGTGAGTCAGCTGCCAATAACAGCAAACTGGGCTACCCAGGAGGGGGGCCTTAAAGCGACAGGATGCAAAACAGCGTATAAGAAATGAACAGTATGATAATAATAAGGCATATTTTTAACGCCAAGGCATGTAACCCTTTTCTAGTAGTACCCCCAAATTAAATTATTAAGAGCACACGAAAAGCACAATATGGGCCCTTTAATTCATTCATGATAACTCATGTTGCGATACATTTATATTGCTACACGTTTTGCCAATTTACCACAAATGGTTGTGGTTTTTTAGGTCTCCTTTTTGTCCCCAAGAGTCAAAGTATAATGCTAGAATGATAACAGTTAATTTCTTGTGATATATTGATGACTAAGCCACATCACAGTCCTTTCACAAAGACATGAACCCATGACACTAGGGACACATGAAAGTCACAATTGGGGGGCAGGTTTATTATTATTTGAATGGAAAAAAAACAAATATAATCTGGTTGACTCATATCAGTAGGGTTTCCTCTCATTGTGTGTAGAATACCCTGGGCATCGGATTTCATGAGTCCATACAATTCATGACAAAGGAAAAGCACAGAAGGGAAGGGAACATGTCATCATCGACACATGAGACCAATGTGACCCTAACCCACATCCTTCTTTCAATGATTCACCCTGAGACCACATGTCTTGGGCAATTTCCTATTATATAATACAGAAAAAACATTCACACTTATTGGGCCCTATTTTAACGGTCTGAAACGCAAGTGAGAAGTGCCAAGTGCAAGTAGCTTTGTGGGCGGTTCTATGGCGATGTTGCTATTTTACCGGCACATAAATGACTCTTGCACCCGGCGCAAATCTAAAAAGGGTTGGTGTGAAGTAGCCTAATTACCCGTAGGTTTGGTTTGGGCGTAACGTGCAATAAACCAATGAGAGTGCCATCTCCCATCCCCTTTAAGAGCCATGAGCGTTTGCCGTCTCCGATGAGACAGATGCATGACCCACATGTATTTCAAACTTCAAATGGCTCACTTTATGGCCAAATAATATGGCCTTATTCACACATGGAATAGCGTTTTCTTCCTCTAATAAATTTCGGCAAAGAAAACTTAACACACATATGATATGCGGTAACAGTGGTTCTATTTAATGATATAGGCAAAACATTAAGAAACATCATTTCTTACCAGTATTGTATGCATTATCGTTATCGACTTGTTTTCCTAATATGCGTATGTTCCCCCGTTGATATACATTGCCATGGAATGTATTATGCATTACGTGTTTAGTTTGCGTGTGTTTTAAACAGAGGGATGTACACACGCGCGCCCACATTGATTAATTACTTTACACATACACACACCTGCACCCGCATTCATTCATTATTTTTAACACTCACTCGTGGTAAAACAATTGTTTTCTCACGCTCAAATACTCATCAATCCTAAAAGTTATGTGCTTGTACACGATGTGTGTGTCAAGAAAATATGTGTTTGCTGTATCAACCCGGTATCACGAGATCTCGTGCTCATGCGCACGAAACACGTTAATCTATTGAATCGTGTCCCAGAGTACGATTGTTCGACTTTTTTCGTGAAACGCATCACGAAATGTTAACCAATGCATTCTGAATGCACATCCTTCACAACTATATTCTTCGTCATCTACCTTCGTCAACTATCAAACCAAACATCCTTCACATTCGCCGAGCGACGATTATGAAAGTAAAATGCACATTTCTCACTAAAAATGTTTGCATAAACACTTTTAATGGCATAACTATGCTAAAATATCATATTTTCCACCCAGAATAAAAAGTATGTCCGCCATTTTCACAGAAAAATATCCTAAAAACTATCCAATAGGAAAGATGCTCACAGCGTCTATCGGTGACTACGTCACCGATAGACGCTTTTAATGCTTTTAATGGCGGATTACGCCATTAAAAGTGTTTATGTAAACATTTTTAGCGAGAAATGTGCATTTTACTTTCATAATCGTCGCTCCGTGAGCGTGAAGGATGTTTGGTTTGATAGTTATGACGAAGAATATAGTGTGAAGGATATGCATTCAGAATGCATTGGTTAACATTTCGTGATGCGTTTCACGAAAAAAGTCGAACAATCGTATTCTGGGACACGATTCAATAGATTAACGCGTTTCGTGCGCATGAGCACGAGATCTCGTGATACTGGGTTGGCTGTATGGTGTTTGCAGATGCATTGATTTAAAAGTACAACTTATTACCGCTGCATCAGCTGTTCTTTCCCAAATAATTTACCAAGAATATCTGGAGAGAAGCAAAGTGTATGCGCGAGGCGCACAAGCAACATTATGCATGCGCTCTTAAAATAGCATCTGAACAACGCGCCACTAACTTTTAACCAGGTATTTCCTGGTTTGTGGCGCAATAGTTTTCTGAAACTGCAAAATAGCACCAAGGAACGTTTGTGCCAGAACACGCCTCCTCCTGGGCGCAAGATCATTCCCTAATTTACTGACGCGTTGTGTTGTAGGGAAAAGAACGCTCTCCGCCAGTTGCAAACTAGCAACGACAGATGCAGTGTAGAAAGTCAATTTCACCAGATGCAAGATAGGGCCCATTGTGTGACTTATCCTTTTTTTGGATGATTTTGCAGACATACTGCATGTTTATAAAATAACCTGAAAGATAATCTCCCTCTGACAAACAAATGGTTTAACAAAACATGGGTTGATGTTTTACCACAAAAGCAATGGAAAGATCTCCACTTAATGAAAGATAAATAAATGATTTACTCTTTTTCCGTTATGAATTGTATGACCCTAACCAGTTGGCCTAAGCAAAACCAGTTTGTTATTCATGTGTCCCTAGTGTAATGGCTGGATATACTCGTTCGAAACCTATGTCCTAGCTGCCGGCTGAGAGGGTGTTTTAGCAGAGAAGAAACACACACTGCCGCTGCACTGTCTAGGAGCGGAGGGACAAGGCGTGTTTGGAACTCTCGGCACTGCAGCGACTTTCTTAAATGCTGAGGAGCTACTTAAACAACAATTAGTCGCTCCACAAAGTGCTCTGCTCCGTCACTTCTAATTCTGACGGAGATACCAAAGATCAGGTGAATCGATGACACAATTTGCGGCTGATTTATGGGGTTCGGCGAGCTTGTGCAAGTTTGGGGCATTACAGGGGAAAATTATTAGAGACCACCTGTCACTGCACACAAACTGTGCCGAAGGGTACTAGATAAAGTGTAGGTAGACTGTTACTGGAAAATTATGCTCTTAAGATTCAGAGCTGCTCTAAACCTAGCAGTTCTGGTTGAATGAGCTCTGGAATGTGCAGCTAGTTTATCTCTTCCAACTCTCTGGCACTGGCCAAGACAGCAGACACAAGCGTGTCCCCACACATGAGTGCAGACAGCACCGAGAAGAACAACTACTAGGCTTCAGTCACTTGACCGCCCAAACCAGCCATGGGTAATTGTGGCTCTTCTGCACGGAATTCTAGAGCTGAGATCTGTCCTGCCTGTGGCAAAATCTGCTCAAAATGCGGGAAACTCAATCATTTTCACAAAGTCGGCAGTTTTAGTTCTGCCCCAGCAAGAGCCTCCACCTGCCACAATCATCCACAATATCAGCTCAGGATTAGCTTTTTTTAAAACATGCTTATTGGTCATGTCATTCTGCCCTCCTTCTCGACACTGGAGCCACAGTGTCCCTACTGAACCGGGCAACTGACACACAGTTCTTCTCTCACCAGCATCTAGGGCAGCCCACTACCACCCTAACCTGCGTGGCTATGCCAACTCGAGGATTGATATTAAGCACTCTCTTCAGCTGCCTCAGAAATATGGAGAGAAGACACTGCCACTCTTCAAGTTCAATATCGCATGCCACGGGACCAACCTCTTAGGCCTCGACCTCTTCATGTCATAGTCCGCTCCTGATTTTCCCGTTCACCTGCCTGCCACGCTGATCTCACCTCATTAGCTCAACCACCTTCACCTGTGCTCCCTACATATAAATCCTTTCTCTCTTCTCAGTCTCTGCCAGATCGTCTCTCGTTACTCACAGGGCTTTCCCGCAACTCCAGAACTGTTTCTCCAACACTGATCCTGCCTGTTACCGAACCCTCGCCTGTTTGAACACCCGCCAGTTGTCGAGACCCTGCCGGCCCCTCGCCTACCCGACTACCCGCCCGCCGACAAGCCCTTGCCTGCCTGATCGCCCACAGTGATCGAGTCCCCACATGTCCAACAACCCGCCAATTGCTGTACCCCCAGTCTACCTGATTGCCGGTCCCCGAACTCTTGCCTGTCCCCGTTTACGCGGCCTGCCCGATCGTGAGGGGTGTTCCACGAACGGAGGTTTAACAAACACGGAGTTAACGCTGAACTCTAGGTTGATTGACCCTGTGCCGACTAACCCAGAGTTTTCGGTTCCATAGCAGCGGCTATGCATTAGTTCAATCAACTCGGAGTTGGTTAACCCAGGGTTGTGCGCGTTCACGCGCCACCTGAAAAGGCATGATGTATGGATCATGGAAACCCTGATCGAAATGGCGAAACGGGCCGCTTATTTCAATAAAATGGAACTCCAGGTTCTCCTGGAGAGCTATGGCGAGGAGAAGGACATTAGGTGCGTTTCCATCAGCTGTTTAAATGCGCATCTGGGTGTATCGCATCGGAAAATGATGATGGAAACGCCCTGATTCGCATTAAAATCCCCTGATTCGCACAAAATGAAATACGCTCGCTATGGCCGGGTTTTGGTTGATTCGAATGGGATGGAAACAGCTGTATGCGAATCAAGTGTGACGTAGCGCACTTTCACCCCGACTGCTTCGACGGAACGACGGAATGTTTACAGGCTGGTTGCCATGCCAACCCGCGGAAAATCTCGCGTGACTTAGAAAACTCGCGCGAATTTGTAGTTTTCACCAAAGTCCGTTCTTTTGATGGAAACACACATGATTCGAATTTCTTTTAATGCGCATTGCCCAGTAATGCGAATCACTTTGGATGGAAACATGGCTACTGTCACAAGAAAAGGGAAAGCTAAAGCCTCTGCAACCCGGAGAACCAAAGCCTGGCAGCGGGTCGCTGACCGCGTAAATGCGTTAGTTACACGTCAAAAGCATGATCCTTAATATTTGAGCCATGAATCTATAAATTCCAGTTCCAGTTAAGCATTCTTAACGTTCCTACCACATAACCCTTCGAGGCCGATAAAAATCTTGGATGGGTCATCTGAAAGGACTGAGATGTGCTCAGCATCTCCAACTTTATAGCCTAGATAAAACTATATGCAAAAAACGCCAAACGGAGGGCTACGCAAATAGTCTAGATGAACTGAGGCCAGGTCCTCGATTGGTAGTGTTGGCTATGTAAGGCTGGAGAAGGCTATTTAAATATATTAAAGATTTGCGCGATAATCTATATCTCTCCAGCAAAAAGTCATCCGATATGCCAAGATGTCGAGCCGTGGTCTTATTAATCGATCCCGGTGGATCATAATTTGTGCTTCGATATCAGCAGTTCTCTCATCAAAAGGGGATGCCATTGACACATGAAATGTGCGGGGAACTGGGTTTAAACACCCAAAACCGGGTTATGTTTCAAACTTAACCTGCGCAAAACCTGCTCCGACCAGGTTTACTTCGGAGCATATGTTGCTATAGATACTAACATACCGTGGTCATTTTGGAACGGAAAACCTAGGGTTACCTCAAACCCTGAGTTAACTTACCCGGTTATGTGATAAAACCGGCTTTTCTGGAACACCCCACTGATCATCAGTGCAATCTATTATACTTTGGACTGCCCTGTCAACATTGTCAGTCTTTGCACTTGGGTTCTGCAGCATACTGTGGCGAGCCCTGGCTGTTGACATCTTCCTGCTCGGACACTGTGCGCCTCCTGAATCCCAGCTCGCGTCACCCTGGTCCTGGCAAACTTTTGATCCAGACAGCCCTCCCCTGCCATTGGTGCTGTTAGGTCACAGCTGCCTGGAGCCTTCACCTCCCTGGTCTCCCACAAACTGTCTTCCTATCTGAAGGGGAGATGGATAACGCCACATTCAAACAGCGTTCTACAACCCTACTGCGATGGGGGTTGGAACGGCTGAACCGTTAGGTCTTGTTATTGCAACCTAACAAAGTCCAGTCCGCTCTGAATTGTCAGCTGAAATAACAACAGTAGCAGACACGGCATGCAGGTGGAAGTGCCAGAAAAGGGGCTGCTGGAACCGGACGCACCATATAGACCGCAAACTAGGTGACCCCGCCCTTCCTCATCAGTCCTAATTGGGAGACGGAGGCGATCACAGGCAAGGCCTTGTGGCCGTCACACAGTCCCTATAAGTATAAGATGTATTTTAAACATCAAGGCATGTCACCCTATTCTAGTAGTATCTGCAAAGGAAATGACCTCCAAAATAGGATAATATGGGCCCTTTAATTAATTCCTGACATATTTTGTTACGATTGGTATTATATTTAATTGTTGCTTTTTAATTATTAAATCATTTTCTATTGCCACACTTCATTTGCCAACTTACCACACATTAATTTATATCTGGAAAGGAAGGACCAATGGCTTTTTTGAAATTGTCAGTGGAAAAAGCTACGTCAAGTGCTTTGATATGTTGATGACTAGACCACATCAAAATCAAATCTCACTCTTTCAGACAAATAGTTTGATAAAATATGGGTTTGCTGCATTACCAGAAAAGGATTGCAAAAGGGTCCACTTAATCCAAAGATAAATAAATTATTTACTCTAAACTTCCCCCAGGTTTTTCTGCAGGTTCAACTAATTCAATTTAAGACTTTTAAGACCTTTTAAGACCACTATGAATGCAGTTCAAGACCTTTTTTACATTCAAACTGGCAAAAAAAGTCCCAGAAATACTTTTTCCCAGGACATTTCTTCACATTGAACAGAACATGACTACACAGAACAGTGTTTACACAAGAGTAATGTGTTTGTGTGGGTGTATGTGTTTGTGTGCCAGCCCTCCCAAGCCATTGGTGCTGTTAGGTCACAGCTGCCTGGGGCCTTCACCTCCCTGGTCTCCCACAAACTGTCTTCCTATCTGAAGGGGAGATGGATAACGCCACATTCACACAGCGTTCCACAACCCCACTGCGATGGTGGGTGGAACGGCTGAACCGTTTCATTTGACCTCATTGCAAAGGGTGCACACTCACCACCAGCTTCATTACCGAGCCATTCAACACGCCCTCACAGGAGTCTGTCCAGCCTTACTTTTGCTGGGGTGGGGGTTTCTGTTGCCTCGAGGCTTCACCCTTCTCCGGCTCAAGTTCCAGCCCTCTGGTTCGTGCCGCCATTGACACACGCCAGCGTTATATAAAGGACCGTTTTGACATGGTCCACAGGTTAATAAGTGGAGTACGCTCCGACGTTAGGTCTTGTTTCAGTCTCTGTTATTGCAACCTAACAAAGTCCAGTCCGCTCTGAATTTTCTGCTGAAATAACAACAGTAACAGGCACGGCATGCAGGTGGAAGTGCCAGAAAGGGGGCTGGACTGCTGGAACCGGACGCAACATATAGGCCGCAAACTAGGTGACCCCGCCCTTCCCCATCAGTCCTAATTGGGAGACGGAGGCAATCACAGGCAAGGCCTTGTGGCTGTCACACAGTCCTTATAAGTATAAGCTGTATTTTAAACATCAAGGCATGTCACCCTATTCTAGTAATATCCGCAAAGGAAATGACCTCCAAAATAGGATAATATGGGCCCTTTAATTAATTCCTGACATATTTTGTTACGATTGGTATTATATTTAATTGTTGCTTTTTAATTATTTAATCATTTTCTATTGCCACACTTCATTTTCCAACTTACCACACATTAATTTATACCCGGAAAGGAAGGGGACCAATGGCTTTTTTGAAATTGTTGTCAGTGGAAAAAGCTATGCCAAGTGCTTTGATATGTTGATGACTAGACCACATCAAAATCAAATCTCACTCTTTCAGACAAATAGTTTGATAAAATATGGGTTTGCTGCATTACCAGAAGAGGATTGCAAAAGGGTCCACTTAATCCAAAGATAAATAAATGATTTACTCTCAACTTCCCCCCGGTTTTTCTGCAGGTTCAACTAATTCAATTTAAGACTTTTAAGACCTTTTAAGACCACTATGAATGCAGTTCAAGACCTATTTTACATTCAAACTGGCAAAAAAAGTCCCAGAATTACTTTTTCCCAGTGCATTTCTTCACATTGAACAGAACATGACTACACAGTGTTTACACAAGAGTAATGTGTTTGTGTGCGTGTTTGAATGTGTCTGTGTACTTGGTACACTTCAATACCAATACCAGTGAAACATTGGTTTGAAGTTTGAACATAAGTGAACAAAACAATGATGCAGCACACTAAAAACTGAATTCTGATCTATAAAGGTCCAGATACCAGACATGGATCAAGAAGTATCTTAGTCTTTCTAGATTAAGAGAACTTGTAGACAAACTCCTAGTTAGCTCATGAATTACAATCATAAAAATGAAATGTATGCCTGCATGCATGGAAATCTAACGAAGTCCTGAATAATCAGCTACACAGATGGGACAAAGTAAACAGATAGAAAGCCAAAAGAACTAGGCTGCATTCATTTGAGCTCTTCTTCCTTGGCCGCCATCTCCTGCCAAATGTTTTTGAGCTTAGCTAACTTTTCCTTGCAGTCCTTCCTCAGATCATTTGACTTTGCTATTATTCGGACCATCCGAATGCCCTCGTGTTAAGTGACATAGTCACACAAGCATATGTGCAACAACAGTGTCCTCCTGCATATTGCAAGTCTCTACTTACTTTATCTTAACAGAGGCCTGTCCCTGGGCCAAAATCTGGCAAAATGCTAAGTACACCACACAAGAAAATCCCCAGCATTTCTTTTACATGGGGGGGAATTAAAGGAACTCCTCGCTTCTGCTCTCAGGGGTCAGGAAGGCCATGAATTGTTGAAGTGACATCAATACAAAATCCCTGTTGTAACTACATTTGGTCACAATCTCAAATCCTATTCCAATACAACAAGTGAGGCACAGCACACAGAACAGGCCTTTGACCATGAGGAGAGAAAACAACAAAAGTAAGAGATCCACACTCATAAATATTATCCTGATTAGAAAAAGAGAAAAGAAAAAAGTGCACACAACAGGTGCCCCTGCCAAACAGCTGCCCTCATCATCGCACATCCCACGACGGACTAGGGCCGTGGCTGACCTACATCAGCCCCCGGTCAACGGGGCTCCTGAGTGGACCCCCACAGTGCAGGTCATGTCCAGGCAGCGCGGTGTCCGCACTAACTGCCCCCTGTTCCCTACACTACTCCCACTCTGTTCCACCCCTTCTACCCCCTTAGGACTGGTTGAACAATAATGGGATCAATTTACATTTACATTTAGGGCATTTAGCAGACGCTTTTATCCAAAGCGACTTACAAGAAGTACATTTTTCATAAGAAGTGCAACAATATATCGCTGTCGGTACAGAAAGGATGACCAGAGGGGGAAGGGTGGCTATGCAAAGTCGAGGTGGACTCTGAACAGGTGAGTCTTAAGTCTTTTTCGGAAGATAGCGAGCGACTCTGCGGTCCTGAAAACGGCAGAGAGCTCGTTCCACCACTGAGATCTCAAAACCGAGAAAAGTTGTGACTTTGCTGAACGACCTTTGCTAGCTCTTAGCGATGGCGGTACCAGACGTCCAGCTGAGGTAGTTGAGCGTGCGGAATCTTATCGCTTATGGTGTATGTAAGCTGGTTTAAATCCTTACCAGTAGACCTCACCCTGTCAACATGGTCCAGAAAAATACCAAGCACTCTGCTAGCCGTGGCCGTAGGTATGGACCTGGATGTGGACGCTCCCTTTCACCATCACCCCCCTGGAGAAGATGCAGTAGTTGCCTCTGCTCCTGACCTCGTGCTCTAACCCTCGCCTTCTCATTCCCGTGGGGGCATCAATGACTCCCATGCATCGTCAGTGGCCTCAGTAGCTGAGGAGTATCTCCTCTCTGCCATACCTTGCCAAGAAGACGCAGTTCTTCCTGTATGTTGCAGACGAGCAGCTCATGTGCGATTTCATCTGCAACAACACCATCCTCTGGGACTGCATGTATCTCGACGTATTAGAAACCTACAAGTAACCAGTGCGCAGATCGCCTAAGTTACCCACAACTTATGGCCTGTATGCGGAGCGTATCAACCATACGCTACCATATGTCGTGGCCGTCGAAAAAAATGTGTTCATGCTCAAACATTTGACAGCTGCGACGTACTATGACATATGTCAGTGTATACCACGATGCTCCAGCGTACTTAAAATTATACAAAACATACCCATAATTTATTTGACTATGCCAGCGTATTTGCCAAATTTTTCATACCTCTGCGTAAGTTTCCAAATCGTCGAGGTGTGACAGGGGCATATGTAACGCTTTCCTTTTAATAAATGACACATGATTTACCAGGTCATTGTGCAAAAGCCACATCCTGTTATATTGATTTGCAATTGTGGTGTGTGTGTGTGTGTGCGTGTGTGTGTGTGTGTGTGCGTGTGTGTGTGGTTTTGATTGCTGTTTTAAACAGCATCACCTGGCCTGATTCTGACTTATTTGACTTTGGGGCTTGGGAACAAAGCACACCTGTTGGGTAGTTAATTAATTGGGGCACAAAGGCAAAACCAGCCATTGCCACACAGACTCAGGTGATAAGACCAATTAAATGTGACCCCCTCCTCTGTTTCCTATTTGAAAAGAAACACTGCAATTTCTGGTTTGAAACTTGCCCTGTTCGAGAGCCCTGGGCCCGGCCTAGTGACGCTGTATCTTAACACGCCTCAATTAAATGCACCTTCGGGGAAAACATAGACATGTCAGCAGG
>OLKM01003957.1:0-27316 GCA_900291075.1 Melanogrammus aeglefinus | reverse complement strand
GATTTGCCTCCGTTTATTAGTAATGAGGCTTTGGAAAGGGAGCTTTCCCGTCATGGGCAAATTGTGTCAGCAATGAAGTTTCTTTCCCTCTGGCTTGTAAGTCAGCTCGTGTAAAACGAATTTAGTGAAGTTTCAGAAGGCAGGTTTACGTGATGCCTCAAAACGAATATAATGATGAATTGAAGGTGATGATAAATTTAAAGTTGATGGGGCTTTGACTACACCATCTTTCTAATACTGAGTCACATGAAGGTTTTGGCTGTGGGTCAAGATGGGCGACTTGGCAAGAGGCTGTCTCAGACAAGAGGCAGGGGTGGAACGGCCCAGGAGCCACAGGCTGCAACAGGCAGAGAGACAGGCTGAAAGTGAAGGAGACAGGAGGTAGTGGCAGTGGCAGTGCTACAGGTTGTAGATGTGGAAGAAGGGAGGTCAGATATAGTGGCAGAGGTGGTGGGTGCTGAAACAGGGGGGCAGGCAGGCAGTGAGGTGGGGGTCAGAGGAGGCTGCAGCCCAGCAGCCAGATACAGACTCTCAGCAGGAGGGAGGGCAGCCCTCTGCTTCTACATCTTCGTCTAATATAGTCATAAGTGCACCACTCAGACTAGTGTTGAGGGAGAGGATGAAGAGGAAATGAACGTTGTTGTTTTAACAACTGACGGGGAGACAAAAATAAGAGATGATGACAATTTGTTCAAAGTGCCAAGGACAAAGAGAAAGACAAGGTCACAAGCAAAAGGGATAAGGTAAAAAAAAAAAAGGTAGTGAGACAAATGGAGGCTCTGACACAGATAGCTAACTAGAGTCATCTGATTCATCTTTAGCTGATGGTCAGAAAGCTAATGGTTACAGTTTGGAGCAAATTCGTAGTTTTCTCGAGAAGATGAAAGGACGACGGTGTGTCAATGTAGGGGAGGTTTTCCCAAACCGCTCCTTGTTTGTTGAATCAGCTAAAATGGTTGATCAGAAACAGAGGCCACTGATTGGTCTTAGGACACGGAAGTGTATAGACTTAGAAAGATTGTGCAAAGAGTGAATGCAGAAATCAGCAAGATCAAGAATATGGAGATACATTTTAATTGTTTCATTACTCTTCGCTGTACTTATGGCTAGTTTAAGAATCTCATCTCTTAATTTAAATGGAGCGAGAGATGCTAAAAAAAGAGCTTTGTTTTTTTGAACTTGTAAAAAAGAAATGTCTATGCCCTTTAATTTTACAAGAAACACACACCACTGCGGACATTGAAGTCGAAGGGAAACGAGAATGGGATGGCAATATCGTTTTTAGTCACAATAGCAATTTGAGTGCTGGAGTGGCAATTCTCTTTTGCAAAAAACTTTTTGCCAGTATCGTTTGACTGTGAAGAAATTATAAAGCGAAGACTTCTAAAGTCACTGCACGATATGGAAAAAACACTTTTACATTGTTTAAATGTCATGCCCTGTTTAACCCACAGAAAGATGTTTTTTAAAATAAATTAAGCAGACAGGCTGTGCTCAAACATGATTTCCTAATCCTAGGAGGTTGATTTTATTGTACTGTGGATTGATTTAGACAGAAAATCATTTGGAGCGAAATTACCAGTCTAGGAAGTTTCTAAAAAGAATTATTGGCAACCTATGAGTTGAGTGATGTGTGGAGATCCAAACATTGAGAACTGCAGGCAATATTCATATAGTCTCATGCCAGAAACAACTATTACCTTCAATCTGGCTAGATTAGATCGTTTTTATTGTTTTAATCATCAATTTGCAGATTTTTAAAACATGTTTTTTGAGTCCCAGTAGGTTTCCTCAGATATTTTTTTTGCTTGGTGGGAACTGTTTTTTAACAGGGTTAAACCCTAAAAGTGTCTATTGCACTTCAATATCTCCTTTTGAATGATTGTACTTTTCAAGACAATGCTCAACCTTTCTTTGGGAGGAATGGAGGTGTAAGAAGCATGAACATTCATTCCTCCAGCAATGGTTTATCCGTCTCGCGCATGCACAGTTCGAGTACCTAATATCAACAAAGTCACCTGTGAAAAGCCCCTGAATTTGGAAAAGCCCTCGGACAGCCTATATCTTCCGTGACATCAAGAGGATCTGTTCCTTGCAAGAATCTTCTCGCGAGTACACAAGGATTCTGAGTGACAGAGTGCACTGGCTCCCCGACGCGCTTCGCGTGAACACGATGGCGAGGAGAAAGGCAGTTATTAGTGAGACCCGCTTCAGCTCCGCCTGAGCGCAGGGGTTCAAAAGAGGCAAGCCATAAAGCGTCGAGCACCAGGTGCAGATCCCATGCTCGGCACGCTGTGCTCGTGGGGGTCGTAAACCGCAACGCCCGCTTCAGAAAAAAGGGACACCAATCTGTTGCCCCCCACTGTGTTCATTATCCACCGAGCATGTCTCGAGGAGATGGTGCCACGTATACCCTCAGAGTAGCTGGGGCCCGGCCGCCATCCAGGAGTGACTGGGAGGAACTCCAAAATCGTTGGAACTGAACAAATGCACAGGGTCCTCAGCCCTGTCTGAACACCATTGCCGTAAATAGCTGCCACCCATATTCTCATACTGCCGGCCCGGGTAGGAAGGCGCCCTGGCGTTCAGTATGGTATTGCAGACTGGGGGCCCTATTTTAACGGTCTGAAACGCAAGTGGGAAAGCGCAAAGCGCAAGTAGCTTTGTGGGCGGGTTCTACGGCGCTATCGCTATTTTTAAAGGCGGATAAATGACACTTCCGCCGCGGCCGCAAGTGGTCAAAAGGGTTGTCGCTCTGACAGAGCAGCCTAAATTACCGTAGGCTGTGGTTTGGGCGTAACGTGCAATGAACATCAGAGCCTTTTCTCGCATCCCCTTTAAGAACGATCGGTGCATGTTTCCATGGGCGGGATTGCTATTATGATGGCGGGTTTGCCAGGCGCGCACGCAATGAATGGTTTCACCACAGAAGGAAACCGATGTGCTTGTCAGAGCAGTCAAAGAACGCGACTTGGCTTTATATGGGGATGGGAGAAAACCACCCAAAATTTGCTCCGTTGAAAGCGGCTTGGGAGGAAATCGTCCGTAATGGTTTCAGCAGCTGGACAACAAAATAGGACATCTCTCCATTGTCCGTAAGCCGATACCAACGACGTCAAGGAGAAGAGGAAAGGCCGAAGCTTGACCCATGGCGCAACTTGAAAGCACGTCAAAGATTGGAGAGGATCTGGCAGTTACAGACGACTCACGGCAGCAGAGGATATCGTGGGTCAACACTGACCGCTGAAAGTGTGAGGGGTTTTGGGGGCTTAGAGGTCCGGCACCCAACCCGATGGCACCAGCTTGGTCCAACCCGGATACATAATAAAGTTCAACATAAATAGAGATGTTCTCGTGAAAATCTTTTTTAAGCATTTTTGACATGTAATAAATGTAACACAGCCATAAAATTAATCAAAACATATGTCACGTAGCTTTCTCAGTGAAGGAAGACCCCTGGCCTCGGGACCAAGCGCGCACGGGGCAGCTGAAGGTGAGCCGCGCGGGCGCCCTCAAGCAAGATCGCCGTGGCAGCAGCATGAGACCGCAGGACACACCCCGTTCCTGCAGCTCCAGCAAACCGGGTTCGACATGCTGGAGCGGGAGCTGGCCGTGGATGCGGCGAAACACCAACACCCCGTCTTGGACCGGGTGGGCGATGTTGCCTGCGGCCTCTCGGGCGCATCACCTCAAGTTTGGACGGATTGCGACAGCAATGGAACGTGCATGGCCCGCCAAAACGACCCACCTCCTCCCCTGTTGTTGCCCCTTCCTCCCCCTGTTGTGCCCTTCCTCCCCTGTTGTGCCCCTTCCTCCCCCATTCCATCTCCGTCCACCCCGCTCCTGCAGAGCAAATAATCCAGCGTCGCCAACCCCGGGACCTCTCATTGTTGGATCCCGCCGAGGCAAGGCCGCGTAAACAAGGCCTTACAGAGGAGGGAGAAAATACAATAATTTTTCCTTCAAATCTTTGCAACTTTCCATTTTTCGTTTTGTATTTTTTTTTTTCATTTACGACCTAACATTTGACAAGCCGAATAAAAAATGTCTCAAGGACATACTATACTTTCCGATGTTTTGGGCTCACTTTCTCTGACTCACAAGGTTATGAATGCATGGTAATATTTGTACAATGCTAAACAATAGAGCGGAGATGTTATTAGTTTGCTTACCTCACTATATATGATGCAGCTCCTCTGACAGATGAGCTCTCCTCTCCCGTGCTGCTGCTGGGGCATTTGGACGTAATGGCATCGGCACATGCAGTTCAGCATCACGTCTCATTAAGTCCTCTAATCTATCATTAATGTCATCGACACATCCATGATTCATGGCAATGTTGTGTAAAACACAACATGCCACAAAGAATGCTGCGACTTTTTGAGGACCATACTGTAAAGTACCTCCTGACCTATCCAAACACCTGAAGCGCATTTTCAGAAACCCGAAAGTACGTTCAATTACACTGCGTGTTTGTGTGTGTTTCCTGTTGAATGCCATTTCGCGCACTGTTGTTGGCATAAGAAATGGGGTCATGAGCCATGTCTTCAACGGATAGCCGTTGTCCCCCAACAGCCACCCATCCAAGGGAGGATTCCCCTCGAATATGGCAGGAATGGTCGAGTTTGCCAATATGAAGGAGTCATGGCTTGAGCCAGGGTAATTGGCAAAGACATGATTTATTCGACAATTAGCATCGGAAATTACTTGGATGTTAATTGAATGAGTTCCCTTCCGGTTTATGTATGTGAGTGCGTTTAGTGATGGGGCACGTAGCTGCACATGGGTGCAGTCTATAGCACCAAGGACGCCAGGGAACCCATACTTGGTCCAAAACTCCTGCTTAGTTCTTTCCTGGCTGTCAGGTGTAACGGGGAATTTTATGTATTCCCCAGCATGTTGGACTAGACCTGACGTAACTGCATGTATAGCCGAACTTACTGCCGATTGTGAAATGCGTCCAACACAACTAAGGGGATGCTGGAACGACCCAGATGCATAGAAATGCAGTGCCGCTGTAATTTTCACTGCAACGGGAGCATAGGGACAGCGTGCATCAGTCCCCAGCTCATCTGCCAGGAGATGACAGATGTCGGTGACAGCCTGACGGGTCAGGCGTAGCTTACGCCTGCATTCCTCCTCACTCAGGGAGAGATAGGTGTGTCTGGGCCGGTAGACCCTCTCCCTTTGGCGTCTGATCCTCTGTCCCAAGACGTATTCCATTCCACTGTGCAATAGAAAAAGTATGAGTAACCTCAACTTAACTGGTAAGTTGCAGAGTAAGGTTTTAAATGGACTTACAGAAGGTGATTTCGCAGTCTTCAGAATTGTGG
The DNA here is from genome assembly GCA_900291075.1 of Melanogrammus aeglefinus. Lineage (NCBI taxonomy): Eukaryota > Metazoa > Chordata > Actinopteri > Gadiformes > Gadidae > Melanogrammus > Melanogrammus aeglefinus. The sequence continues at coordinate 21,983 of OLKM01003957.1, read as the reverse complement.
TTCCTGACTCTTGAGGGACAACCCACTTTGACAGGTGTCCATTCCTGATATACATGTGTCTCTTGCCACTATTGGTCAACCAGGTTAATTTGATCCGTCATACGCCTGCTACAATTCGCGTGAATAATTTGTGGTAAATGTGTACGCTAGATTTATGCCTATTTATTTTATCTTTATGGACACCACAATGATTTTCCTTGTGTGGTAATATTTTATTGTCCTTGTAATTATGTATGGTTTGCAAAAATGGGAACTGCTGTCCGTGTAGATGAGAGAAGCAAAGTGTATGCGCGAGGTGCACAAGCAATCCGTATGCGCATGTATGCATGCGCCCTTAAAATAGCATCTGAACAACGCGCCACTGACTTTAGACCAGGTATATCCTGGTCAGTAGCGCAATGGTTTTCAGAAACGTCAAAATACCGTTTGCGCCAGAACACGCCTCCTCCTTCCGCCGAACCGCCCCTTGGGCGCACAAGATCATTCCCTAATTTACCGGCGAGTGGCGCTGTGGCCAAAGAACGCTCAAAGACGCTCGCGCCATGTATGTAAACTAGCAACGACACATGCGCCAGTGACTAAGTCACTTGCGCCGGATGCAAGATAGGGCCCATTGTCTGAGCACTCCGTCAGCAGCGGGGGTTGGCGCCTGCAGGCAGCGGCTGCAGCGCCCATAGCTGTAGGCACAGGGCAACAGGGTTGAGATGCCAGATCTTGCCCTGTAACTAAGACAGGAGATCCTTCCTGTCGGGAAGGCGCTGTGGTGAACTGCTGCAGAGCCTGCGCAGCAGTGGAAACCATATTCTCCCTGGCCAGAAGGGGGCTACCAACAGCAGTCTGTGCCCCTGCTGGAGGACCTTCTGTAGCGTCGGAAAAATCAGGGGGATTGGTGGAAAGGCATAGAGGATACCCTCTGGCCAATCGTGGGCGAGATTATCCTGACCCAGAGGGCTGCTCTCCTCTGTCCAGGAGAACCACAGGGGGCAATGGGTTGACTCCTTTGTGGCAAAGAGATCCACTCTGCCCTGCCGAAGACGTCCCAGATGTTGAGAATGACCTCCGGATGAAGCCGCCACTCCCCCGGCGGCGGCTTGCAACGGGAGAGTAAGTCTGCAGCCTGATTCTGTACCTCAGGCAAATACATTGCCCTCAGGCTGGCCAGGCGTGGTGCTGCACGAGCACATGCCGGCCGCCCAGGAAGGGAAGAAATAACTGCAGTGCCCTGTGCACAGCCCGCAGCTCCAGAACATTGATATGCTCCGAGCGGACCTGAGCAGGCCACAGCCCCTGAGCTCTCCGGTTCTGCCACACAGCGCCCCACCCCGAGAGGGAGGCATCTGTTGTGACGGTTTCCCGACGGGATGCAATGGAACCCATGGGCATGCCCTGGAGAAGAAACGATCTGTCCCTCCACGGAGCCAGAGCAAGTAGGCAGCGGCGTGAAACCTTGAGTCTCCTGTGCCGGTGCCACCTGACATCCAAATGAAAGCTGTGCAGTCACCTCTGGAGGGGGCGTAGCGACAACAGTCCTAGAGGAACCACTGTAGTGGCAGCCGTCAGTTTCCCTGGGAGGCGCAAAAACTCCACACAGCGCAACAGCCTGCCTTCCCGAAACAGGAGAAGGAGGCGGAGGATGTCGTCCACCCGCTGTGGCGATGGACAGGCCTTCATGGCGACTGCATCGAGAGACACACCGAGAAAGACTGTGCTCTGCGATGGACACCAGGAAACTCTTCGTGAGATTCACCCGGAGACCCAGGCCGGCCCACATGGGGAGAGAAGAAGTGTCGTGTCCAGGGCCACCTGGGACTGGGATGGTGCACAGATGAGCCAGTCGTCCAGATATGGCAGGATCTTCATGCCCCGCGACTGTAGGGGTGAGAGGGCTGCCGCCACACACCTGGTGAACACCCGTGGGGAAAGGGAGAGGCCAAACGGGAGCAACCTGAACTGAAAACGACGCCCCTGGAAAGCAAACCGCAGAAACTGTCTGTGGTGTGGTGCTATGGGGACGTGAAAGTAGGCATCCTTCAGGTCTACTGATGTAATCCACTCCTCCCTGGCAACAGTGCGCCGAACCTCTGCGGTGCTTAGCATGTGGCACCTCAGGACCTTCAGGAACCTGTTTAGACCCCTCAAGTCGAGGATAGGACGGAGTCCGCCGTCTTTCTTTGCTACTAGAAAGTAAGTCGAGTAGAACCCCCCGGGTTGCAACAGGGGCTCTACTGGCTCGATGGCACCCTTGTCCAAGAGGACGGAAAGCTCCTGGGTGAGGGCTTGGGCTTGGGCTTTGGCCGGGTCGTGTATGATGGTCATCTTGACAGCCACAGGCTGGGGGCCGGCGTCGGAACTGAAGTTTGTACCCATGGGTCAAGGTGGAAAGCACCCACGGGTCCCTGGTGGAAGCAGCCCAATAGCTGAGCTGCTGCTGGGAAAAGAAAACAATAAATAAAATCTGACGACCAGCCCCTGACCCTCAGCGCCGGGTCCCCCGGCCTCTAAAGGTCTTGGGGGAACGACGGCCCTCGTGCCCCCGAGGGCAGCCGCTCAGGGGCCCGAAAGGCCTGTGTCTGCTGCTGAGCAGGCTGTGGACGTGGGCGCTGAGACCTGAGGTAGCCACTGGGGTGAGCCTGTGGGTGATAGCTGCGCTGTGGGGCAGCTGAAGAACCTCAAGGCCTGCTAGGAGGAGGCACACTCCTTTGAAGCACAGATAGATGCTCGCGAGTCTTCCTGGCCTGGACTGTTCGCTCAAGCACCTCTAGAGCTGCAGAGCCAAACAGCTCCCCAGGTTCCACTGGGAACACTAGGTTCTCCTGCACAACTCAGTGAGAGGAGACTGTGCCCAACCAAACCTGGCGGCGAGCCTGGACGAGAGTGGACATCACCCGCCCCAACTCCCTGGACATCAGTGCGAACGCCTGCAGAGAAGCGTCACAGAAATCGTGGGCCGGAGCATCCACTGCAACCTCCTGCAGGGATGCTGACAGAGCGAGCATCAGGTGGGACATAGAATTGCCCATGCGTCCCATGCGTGCCGCTGCATCATAGGCTTTGGAGAGCAGATCATCCGTAACCCGACACTGGGGACGAGGACACCTCGCATCCGGTCTTAGAGCCTCATCAGGCGAGACAATTAGAGCGGCTATGGTCGGCTCAACTGCTGGCATGCGGTCCAAGCCAAACTTGGGTGCATCCTGCATGGCTGCCAGGGTCCGACCGTCGGATGTTGCATGAGAGAGGGCTCTAGGATCCCTCCAGCATGCATGCAACTCCTTCAGATACTTCTCCGATGGAGGCACGGTAGAGCTGGCGGGGGCCAAGCATGCGTGGTCGCCAACCATGTTGACAACCAGAAAATATAACACTGTATAAGCAAGAAACAATAGACACTGGGAGAGGGGGCGAAAACACAACCTTCACCAATGAATATATGAACAGAAAAAAACCCAGACAAGTTAGCCTCAGCGGGAACGCTGCTACCTACTACAGTCACACCTGTGCTGGGAGCGGGAGCGAGAGCACTTCCTTCACCAGTTGAGGGTAGCGGTCAGAACGAAACGCTAGATAATAATAAGTGCAGTATAAATGCCGGGAGAGGGAGCGAAAGCACAGCCTTCGCCAACAAATGTTGCCGGGATAACAGCCCAGACAGTTAGCAGGAGCACTGCTACTAACTACAAGGCTAACTTTAACTATGAATGCCAAGAGCGGGAGCGAAAACACTGCCTTCACCAATTAACACAAAGCGGGCACAACCGAGTTGGCACCAGGGTAAAATGTACATAAGCCGGGAGGGGGAGCGCACACACTGCCGTCACCAATAGCTACAACTTGAAATTAAGTGATAAGCGCAGTACAAACGCCGGGAGAAATTAAATGATAAGCGCAGTACAAACGCCGGGAAAGGGAGCGGGTACACTGCCTTTACCGAAACACGCCGAGCATGAGTGGTCGCCAACCATGTTGACAACCAGAAAATATAACACTGTATAAGCAAGAAACAATAGACACTGGGAGAGGGGGCGAAAACACAACCTTCGCCAATGAATATATGAACAGAAAAAACCCCAGACAAGTTAGCCTCAGCGGGAACGCTGCTACCTACTACAGTCACACCTGTGCTGGGAGCGGGAGCGGGTACACTGCCTTTACCGAAACACGAAATTATATCACAATGTAAACTTATCCAGCCGAGGGAAATGCGATCCACGCAATACAAACCTCTCGGCGGGTCCGTCGCGGCCTTTGGAGGGTGAGTGGCTCACGGCTCCGACAATATGTCGCAAGGCCACCAGCAACGAACGATCAAGGTAACAATATCCACTTAGCTTTTAGCTAGCAAGGTGATACGATACCTGCGAAGCGAGAAGATGAAAAGGAACAGATCCTCTGATGTCATCGGAAGATATAGGCTGTCCAGAGCTCATCAGGGGTCCCAGGTGACTTTGTTGATATTAGGTACTCGAACTGCGCATGCACGAGACGGATAAATCCAGTGCTTGAAGCACCGCCTCTGGCGGTCAGTAAGGATGAAATAGAATCATTATTAACAACCTGGTGGCCTCTTCTCTGTGGCACCGTCTAGCTGTGTTGGAGCCTCCTGCAGGTCTTTTGGGGAGATTGCAGAGTATTATTGTTGATTTTTTTTTTTTTTTCATTGGGTCCCACAAAGCATATTATTTCTACCTAAAGGAGAGGGAGGACAGGGCATAGTAAGTCTAGCAAACAGGAAAGCAGCCTTCAGGTTACAGTTTTTACAAAGCTTTCTGTACGGATCACAAAATCTGCCGTGGAGACAAGTAGCTGGAATTATTTTTGGTTGGGTTGGAGGTTTAGGTTTTGGAAAAACGTTGTTTTCACTGGACTGTTCTTGCTTCAATTTAAATGTTTTATCACCTTTTTATCTAAGTGTTTTGAAAACATGGAGTGTGATGGAGGCTGGCTGCTTTGAAGCCACATCCTCTTTGTACTGTCTGCTAAGGGAGCCCATTCTAAAGGGGGCTCGTCTAGCGGCTGCATGGGAGGAGGTGCCAAACATGACTGGATTATTGAAGGAGAAGGAGGTAACAACTGTCCAGGAGTTGTTGCAGCTGGCTGGTGCTCAGGTGGACAATGCAGAAAACGTGGCAGGAATGCTGGCAGTCCGATCCACACGTGTGGTGGGACTTAGACTGGACGGTTTTAAGAAGGCCTTGTCCTCAGAAGACAGAGGTCTTCTGACTGGATGGTTTAAAGGAGACTTAACACCTGATCATAGTGACCCTTTCCCTAAGATATGCATCCGGCCTTTTGGGAAGGACTATGTGGCTTTGGGTCCTCTGCTGGACAGGCAGGAGTGGATGTCCATGGACTCTGCAATGAAAATTCCCTTTACATGGGATGTGTGAAAGCCTTAAATAAGGAAAAACTTAAAGGCAAGACTGAACCTCCCTGGAGGGATCATCTCAGAGCAAAAGCTGAGGTCAAACCAGCATGGAGTACTCTGTACAAGGCTCCAGTCACAAAAAACATTGGGGACCTGCATTGGTGTGTTTTACATGGAATCATAGCAGTGAATGCATTTGTCTCTATTCTAAACCCTAGTGTGTCAGATATGTGTCTCTTCTGTAACCTGAGGGAAACCATTTTTCACTGCTTTGTTGACTGTTCACGACTGATTCCACTGTTCCAAAACCTGAGGTCCATTTTGTCTTTGTTCAAAGAACAATTTAGTAAACAGTTGTTCATATTTGGTTTCTCCTATAGAAAAAACAAGAAGAAAGGCAAGCTCCTGAATTTTCTTTTTGGTCAAGCCAAGATGGCCATTTATTTAAGCAGGAGGGAAACGATAGATGGAGGCCAGAGACGTGATTGTGTGTCAATTTTCAAGTGTCTTGTTAGAGCCCGTCTACGGTTTGAAAAAAAATATTACGCAAAGATGGAGGATTTGGACACGTTAAAAGGTGTTTGGGACAGTGAAGGCATCCTTTCCTCTTTAAAAGACCTAGATATTAACTTTACAGATCTGTTGCTTTAGGTTGTTTTTCTCTCTCTCTCTCTCTCTCTCTCTCTCTCTCTCTCTCTCTCTCTCTCTCTCTCTCTCTCCTCTCTCTCTCTCCTCTCTCTCTCTCTCTCTCTCTCTCTCTCTCTCTCTCTCTCACATTGATCACAATGGATGATTATGCTCAGTCTACCGTCCTCTTTAGAATTAGCATGTTGTCCTTGCCGGGGCACATATGTGCAGCCACACAAAGACTGTATGCTGATTCACAGTAAAAGCCTAAATGATGTGGAGCAGAGGTGCGTGTTGTGTTTCCATGTACAACCACTAATGGCGACAACGATAAAAAATGGACAGTCTCCGCTCAGCAGAAGCTCTTAAAGTAGGCTTATTTATCATCGAAAACACAATTTCAGTGTGCAAAAATGGGCTGCTATTTGTGTGGTTTTTGTAATCTCTTTTAGAGTTACTTTTACTGAAGAAGTTTTTGATTATGTTTGTCATAATTAATTTGCAGATTAAAATAAGTAAAAAAGCTGTTGGGCATAGTCGTCAAGCTGAATATTATGAACGTTTCATTTCTTATTTATTAATTTAATAAAATACCTAATCATGAATGTGTGGACCTCCCTTCTTGATGTTTTTGTATCAGTTAACATTCAGCATAAAAATACAAACCAATAAATAACCACTTTTGAGTTGTCCTTCTCTTGCAAGGTGAAAAAACCAAGTTACACAATATGGGCAAGTTGTAATTTCTAGGCAATATTTCCCTGGATAAGTAAAGATATAAGGCATTAATTCAATTAATTATATAATTTACAACTCAATTAGATTGGTATGCTGCTTGTCCCTTTTTCAGAAGTGCTTGGAGAGACCATCTTATTTTGTGGTCAAATCCACACTTTCCTCTGATTTTTAGTATCTGAAATCCTTGGCAATACATCTGCTTTCTATGTCTGCCAGATATGGCCAAATGGATTCAGCGGCATTCAAAATAGAACGATTGCCTTCGATAAACCTTTACTAGAAAATATCAGAGCCCCATCACAAATACATGGAATACAATGTTGGCAGCCAGAACTACAGCCTCTGCCATGTACACACTTATATGTAAATCTGTATCACTCAATTTCGTGCTCATGCTCATGAAAATGTATCGATTGAATCGTGTCCCAGAGAATGATTGCCCGACTTGTTTCATGCCACACAGAACGAAATTTAAACCCATGACATTTTGAATGGTAGCGTTACTCAGACATTTTCATGCTACACAGAATGATATTGGAACCAATTTCGGTTAAATGGCGTGCATGTTTGTTTGAAACAATTCATTAAGTTATCATGTGTGAAAGGTCCTTCCTCCTCCTGAGTGTGTATTGACTATTTTGGTTGACTAAAATGCTAATTGCTGGCTTCTATCACCCCTTCCTCCTCCCCATATGGAGAATTGGTGCCACGCCCCAGTGATGGTGGTGTCATACATATTAAAGAGGTCATTCAAATACACTACAATTATACAAGGAGGCTGAACCTCTTAAGAAAGTGATGCAATAGATGATTGAGTCTAGGACAATAACAAGTAAGCTATAGACCTGGGGTCTCTTTTATATCAAAGAGTTTGCAAGGTCGCATACAATTAGCAAAAAGAATATATAGAGAATATATATATAGACGACTCACCAAACCTTAGCAAGTATTCAATCTCGTTGCACCTCACGCAGTGGCTCGCTTGCAAGAATTTTTGCTAAAGTTCTTCCCAGACCGACCTAGCCATCCAACATGCATATCTGAGAATCAGGCCTCTTATCATAATGCTAGAAAAATATGAGAGGAATGTACATGAGCTTTTTTTTTATCTGATCAAGGGCGTGGTGCCAGCTCCTTTTGACCGCGGACTTGAACAACTTATTCACAGGTCAGCTGTGTCTACACAGGACACACCTTAAGGCACACATTTCCATGCCATTCGGTTAAGGTCTGGCTTTTTTCAGAGAGCCAAAATGTTGGAATTTTGGGAATTTTGGGTCTAATGGCCAAGTTTCTATCCCTTGTTAACAAATTTCGGCTTGTGTCTATGGAATTATTAATCTGGTTAACTATTTCTTATTCCTATCGATATGCAGCTTGCCATGATCATCACTCAACAACAGAAATAGTCAATGCACACCGAGCATGACCTGTCACACATGAGGGGGTCATTTCCTCGGCGGTACTCTGGAAGGTGCGTTTCTGTCTAGCACACCTTAGTGTATCTATTTCCTAGCCAGCGGATCCTAGTTCACGCCAAAACAAAACAATTTACGGCAGCTCAGCTGCCACACTTCATCGTTATGGCAACGAGTGAGCTGTAGATGGAGCAGAGCCATTGTTTGAAATAAAAGCCGGCTAAATCTTTTATTTTTAAATAAGTAAATGACTGGAGTGCACTATAAAGGTGATAACTATTCATCTAGGTTTGTGTAAATAACACACAGTGCACTCATAAACTTGTAATGTGAACTGTGCTTACATTGTGTATATTAATGTTCTTCATCACGGCATAAACTACCAAACTAAATCATCATGTTAACAGAAGGCACAGTGCGTAGGGCATGAGCCCTGCAAGCACAGCTGAAGCGCTTTCCGGAGTGGAACTTTGATTTTCAGCTGATCAGTTTAAATGACTGGATGACTGGAATCTTTGATGGCTCTGGTGTGAAGAAAAGGACTGGAGAATGTTGAGCTTCCATCTGTTTTTGAGTATATAACAAGTTTGTCTGCAAATGACTTCTTTTTTTTCAGCCAGCTGCAATAAAATCGACTTATTTTGAAGCATGCTACAAAACTACTTGTGGTTCTTCATTTTGTAGGCTGAGCACAGTGTGTAGTGATCGCCTTTTGGTAGGTAAAGGGGTTTTTTATATCTTCATGAATCTTTCAACATATTGGATTTCACATAGTCATGTTCTAAATTCTACAGTAAGTGTTTTGCATTTTGGGAACATTTGTAACAAGGATTTATCTATCCAAGGCAAGCTCTATACCGTATATTCATAATTCCGATCTTGCCATAACTTTATCGAACAATCTTACGTTGCCCTTCAAGTGAGGGATGTAACACCAAGACAGTGTAAGCTGTATTTTATGTTCTTAAGCCTCCCGCCAAGCAGATGCAGAGAGCCTTGAATTAAATTGACAGCACCTATAACTTTAAAATTTGAGGGTGCCAGCATTGCAGGGCAGCTAGGTGATGAATAATGGCTGTGCATGTCCTTGGACACAATCAAGAGGGAGGTCAGAAACAGAAGATCATTTCACACATCCATCTAGCCAATGTATCCTGTTGTGACAGTGCAGAGGGCTTAGCGTTCCTTGTAATGTAGCCGTCTTCAGTGGCCAGTGCGACTATCAACAAGTCATAAATTGCCAGACGAAGTACAGCAAACGAGAGACAAAGGATGCCAATCTAATCATGTTCTTTTGGTCATAAATAAAACAATTTCAGTTGTTTTAACCAAGATGCTGATGAGGACCTTTGATAAAAATCTGCCTTTTATTTGACGAAGAACGGGGGTTTCCCAACTAAACTATTTACTTGCTCACCCAAACATGCTTGAGTAAACTTTGACTCAGTGATAACTATTTCCATTCATAAAGCCAGGTTATATATTTTTTAAAACCACTTAAAATTAGTGTCTCACTTGGTTTGGGATTCTTGTGGCCCCTGGACATGCAATGGAGAAAGAAGATTCACTGTGACCAATTACCTGATAGTGGGGAGGCAGATGAAGTGGCCCTTTTACTCTCTCGAAGCAAACACTTACAATGATACGTCCATGATGGAACAAAAGGGCATTCATTTGCGGCCTGTATTGCAACATGTGTTTTTGTCTGATTTTGCTAAAAAAAACAAAACATGCAAGCAGTGGTGTAGCACATTTCATATCGGTGACTTTAGTCAAACAAAGTTGCTGTTTTTCATGCCTTTGATTGCAAACATGTTTACTGTTTTACGCACACGCACACACACGTGCGCATTCACTATTCAAAAAAAAGTGAAAAATAACGTTAAGTCATAGATATCTTTGAACATGGTGTTTATAACCAATCACATTAGCTTTTAATCCTGTGGCAAAATTGCTCACACGCTGACAGATTTGTCGATCAAAAAGTCAGTTTCACCACCAAAAAACAGTGAAAAATAACGTTAAGTCATAGATATCTTTGAACATGGTGTTTATAACCAATCACATTAGCTTTTAATCCTGTGGCAAAATTGCTCACAAGGTGGGAACACGCTGACAGATTTGTCGATCAAAAAGTCAGTTCCACACCACCAATGCAATACAATCTCCCAACAGTGTGAGGCATAACCATTGCTAAATAATAGATGTTCTTCATTGTTGGCAAGCCTCACCCCTGCCCATGTATGTTTCTCCATCTTAATTTCAACATATTAAATATTTAAATTAACATGTTGCAGGGTTATTTTCCAACCAATTTGTGCAATTTGCTTGTTGGTATTTAAGATTTAACCTGTTATTTATTGTATTTAATGTTGTTAGGTATCACAAAACGGAATGTTATATGAAAAAGTAGGTACTATTTTAGCGATTTGCTATTGATTCTGATTTCCCACAGAATGCATTGCATGACGTAACGTTGGGGAGACATGGACCAAAGCCGCATTGAGACCCTTGAGAGTAGAGACTAGTAAGAGAGTGTTCAGCAGATTATACAGATACATAGATAAATACATAGATATTATGTATAGTTAGTATATACACACGTGAACCTCCTAAGATGGCACAATTTGATTGGTTCTCTATCTCGGGATATTGGGCAATATCCCAGGATTGACATCTCAAACTCGATATTGTTCTCATCGCAAAATGTCAGCTGATAACAACAAATAAACCTTCGGTCTCGGGGGCTATTCCCCACTATTCACTTCGCCTTCGGCAAATAATTGTTGACTAATAGCCTAGATAGATAAATAGCCTAGATAGATAAATAGCCTAGTCAAGTCTTTATTAATACCAAACTACACGTTGGGAATTCATTTAGGTGATTCGGCTCACACAGTATAGCCTACAAGACCACACAGAACAAGGGAGACATCAAGTCTGACTGGACATACACAAAATACATCACATTAAAACTAGATCTCTGCATTGATAGATAATGATATAAAGATAATTAAAAATGTTCCATTATTTGCCTTGCGGAGCCAGCCAATCCTGTGCACGTATGCAAATTAGCCATGTGCGCCTAACACAAGAAAGACGGCATGTTGAGAAGTCATACTAAAAACGGATAGCAAACGAAAGCTAAACCAGACTGTATCCATCACATACTTTTGGTCTATTTTAACTTATGGGAAGAGGCTCGTCTTTAAATCTTTGCAGTGACTGAATGTTGATGATAAAACGGATTGTTTTGCGTAAGATGAGTGTGTGCGACTGTGCGTGTGTCCTTTTCGGCTTCGGCATACTGCATGGTTATGAAGGCCTTGTGGTTAGTTGAGGTCTTAGTGAAGCAGACTAGCCTTGGAGTTGGATAAGTTGGAGTGATTGTGTGCTACGGTCGTGCGAGAGTGAGAGAGAGGGCACACCCGCCGTGGGGATGTTTGGCTTGTTGTGGGCTTTCTGTCAGCATCCTCCGGGTTGAACGGTGTGCTTTGTGTATGTGTTCAATGTACATCTGTCTGGTCGTATTTGCGTTGCTTGATGGTTAAATAATGTCACACCACAATCGGTTATACTTGCAGGCACTCATTTGCAAGTGCACTGATTGCTGTCCAATAGGCTAAGTTAGCCCATAGCTAGCATTATGTCTCCTATTTCTAAATCTTCTGACTAAGTTTACCGGTAGGCCTACTTACGACATAATCGCTGTCACTAGATATAAAGAAAACGTTGACTTTCACTCTGTGCTATTCACTGACAGTAAAAATAAATAAAAGTGTTATTGTGTGCACAGCTCCAGCTCTCGTTGCTTGTTGCTAAATGATAGCAACCCTCCACTCATTCTCCTCTGACCATGCATTTAATTGGCTTTGACCGCCATCAGTTCTCAGCAATTCCTCATTCGCCTTCTCACGTCTGGCAGGTTCCAAATTATACTGCTGTGGGCCATCATACATGTTATTTGTGGTTCTTGCCACCTCTTAGACGCAATAGTTCTAGTACTAGGCTGAGGCTACCTTCCACCACGTCTCCCCAACGTGACGTCATCGCCGAATTGCGTTGGAAAACACCTGTTACTGCCAAAAACTACAAAAACTGGACATTAACACTATTTTGGAGACATTTTATAAATGATACACATATTTTGAGTGCTTTATGTACCCATTAATCAAAACGTCCGGTTAACCTGCATGTAGGCCATTATCTCGGGTTGTTTTGGGCGAGTGGGTCATTATTTTTAATCAAAACAGCAGCAGACTCAATATGTGTTTTCAGGGTTTGTGTTTGCTAGTGTTTATGACTGGCACACATTTCTGTTCCGACTTGGTGCCTTGCCTCCACTCATGAGCCACTCATATTCTTTCATCTATTTCCACTTTATACACACACACACACACACACACACACACACACACACACACACACACACACACACACACACACACACACACACACACACACACACACACACACACACACACACACACCCTTTAAGAAAAAATCACTTTCTTGTTGCCCTATTTGGCATTTTTGACTGCGACAAGAAAAACTAAATCTCATTTAGAACTATTATCAATATAGCCTAATGCCACAAGTGTTCTCCCAGATCCAAAGAACATATTGTGAACTGATAGTCTGCATACTGAACCAAGAATACAAATGCAATGTTTGCTATACGTCACTCTTTTTCCCTGGAAGTCTCTCCCTCTTAGTGTATGTATCGGTTGCAACAGCATTTTTTCATCAATGGAAAATAGGTTATTGTGATTCTCGTTTAGTGCAACATGTAATCCAAAGAATTCTTTACAGCTGCACTGCAACTTTTGACCCCTGCTGGATTCCAATAGGGGTTTGTCTCTTGCCTCCTGCTAGATCTGAAGATGTTATCGAATACTATGTTTATACTATTTCTGTGCAATGTCTACTACTTGACCGTTAAGGTAGTACGTTCTACAGCTGTGAGTTTAACACCACAGTACGCTTCCGAACACCACCGAAACGCCACCGGACATTTGGCGATTACGTATTTCCCTTCTGCGCGCTGCACATCAGATGCCGTCAAAATTAAAGTTACCTGCAATAATTTACTGATTTTTTATTTATTTTTCACCGCAGTGTTCTTCTTCGGTTACCAGACTCCGGCTGAACTATAGAATAGCGTAGTGACCTACCATTGTATACTGCGGTGGTAGTACGCATTCAGAAACAATTTGCCTACTACAGAATGCGTACTGAGCATTCGGACGCGCTATATTTGTGACGTACTACAAAATGCCTACTATATAGCAGTCAAGTTTGAGTATTTGGATGCAGGTGTAGCCCCTTTTTCCCCATTATAAAGAGGGCAGGGCCCTAGGTTCTTTAACCAATCTTGTCTCCTAAATTATTAGTTTTGATTCCCTATATTATTCTAACCATATAAAAACAGCACACTTAATAAATATTAAAGACTAAACATCCACAATATCGGCACTACACGTATTAGTAAACAAACAAACAAAAAGGTAAGTAGTTAAACGTTTACTTATTTTAGAAGAAAATATAAATGGATGTGCATGTCACAGATACCATATCACATACCATATCAAAATACAGGCTATAAGTAATAATAACATTACTAAACTAAGCCGCCATAATGCATAAAAGAAAACTAAAAACAATCCTGTACAAAAAAAACCTTGTTGCAAGCCTGTTGATGAATAGTAGTCCTCTTTGCTCCTCCGAGCTAAAGAACATGGTACTCACACGTCCAGGTGAACGCCAGTGGGTGTCCTTGAATGTCCGTGGAAAGACCTCGAAAGTATGAGGAAAGTATGAGGAAAGTCTGCGAACGGACAAAGGCGCCCCTCACTGGCTTGTTCGCTCGATTTCGTGAACGTGAGCCAACCCTCTTGGTCACACCCGCTATCTGGTGCGGCTGTCCACAGGAAAATCCCTTAATAGCGTCGCTGGCTGCGTTAGCTAGCTGGCCACTACTGTTCAGCTACTTATGCCAACTATCTGACCTGGTGGTTAATGTGCACTGATCCGGTGGAGTTTTCAGAAATGTTTGTGTTGAACTTTACTTTATTTTACCAGACACAATCTTGAATCTTAAGGGTTGCTGATATGTCATCAGACTTCAACAAGACTGTACTCCATCGCAAGCATGTGCTCCGTCTCACGGATGTCTTTTTTCCCCGTGGACTTATTATACAATTGACAGCGGATTCCGTAATGGCGCCCTTCATTCCTATGAAAACTCCTCAATGTGGCAGGGCAACATCAACGAGAGATTTTCTTCCGCATCATGGGAGCCTAACCACGCCCTAGTTCATGACGTACCGGATGCAGAAATATTCTTGTTTCTAGCATTGTTAGCATTTTAGCATCATAAGCGAGAGGTCTGATCGATCGCAGTCATTGTTTACCGACCATGGAAGTTTAAGTTAACTTCATAAATATGAAAGATTTCTCCACATAACATATAACACCAACAACATGTAGGCCTAGAAAAAAATAAGGTTCAATTGTTGTTATTGTTAAGAAACAGATTCCTTCCAACTATTCATGAAAAATGCAATCAAGAATTTACATACAAATAAATGGATATCGATCAGCAATGAGGTTGGAGTAGCCTACCCATATAAATAACTGTAATACATCGACATTGTTAACTGTCAAACACAGCTACAAAAGCAAATGAAAAATTAAATACTAACGCAACTGAAATGTTTATTAGGCTATCAACAATATTATGAAAATTATACCATAATGCAGCCATTCTTTGTCTTTGGATCTTTTGAATAAATGAATCAATAATTGGTGTATCGCAATGATCGCAAGCAGAGGAACGTGAAAGTCATTGAGCAGCAGCTGAACCAGTCTAAAAATCCCTTCATCACTAAAACACTTTTAGTGATGAAAAGTCACCAAAGTGCCGGTGTTGAGTTGATATGGCTATTTCTATGTAAGCCAATAGAGGGCGCTACAGCCTCGTGGATGGGAGTTCAAAGGTTAGTGACCTACGTGTTGGAGTCACATGATATAGCTCAGTATGCAATGTCCGTGTATGACTTTGAACCGAAATATTAAACAGTCAACTCTTCAGCATGAGTCTCTGAGGTAATCATAACCACAGAGTAAGGACTCATGACATGGTGTCAGAAGTGACCATTTTGGCTGAGTGAGAGAAACACGTTTGGAGCGGCAAAATGGTGACTTTTCACGCACCAGACCCGTTTGACTTCACCCAGCCCGCGGCATGGCCGGCCTGGAGACAGCATTTCTCTCATTATCGGATTGCAGCAAAACTCAACCTAGAAGACGACAATGTGCAAGTAAACGCTTTACTGTATGCTATGGGCAAAGATGCAGAGCCGATATTCAGCACGTTCACGTTCGGAGACGATGAGGAGGATTACTATAATGAGGTAATTAACAATTTCGATCTGCATTTTGAACTGACCCACTGGTGTAATGAAAGTCGTGAGCCTCCTGCAGCTGGCATCAAGTGGTATCTGCCAAAATCCACATTCCAACGGGGAATGCCCTGCAACAGGAAAACGCTGCCGTAAGTGCGACAAGATTGGTCACTTTGAAATAGTGTGCAAGACTAAGTTTGTTCAGGCTGTAAGAACCACAACTGATGTAAGTAAAGACGAGGGCTGTGCATGGTTCCTTGGTTCTGTGTCGGAGGATAGGGATCAAGAGGAAAAAATGGTCACAAATCGAAACTGGTGCAGAGACAACAGTAGTAACAGAGTACACATACCAAAGCCTGCCCCAGCGTCCACTTTTGAGTAAGACTAAAGCAGCATTTTGAAGTCCTGGTGGAGAGCTTGTTTGCAAAGGCACATTTCTGACTAATTGTGCAAGAAATACACATTCTGGATATATATGTGATGTCGGGCCCATTCATATCCAACCTGCTTGGAGGAGACACAGCAACAGAAATGGGGCTAGTGCACAAAGTGAGTGGGGTTGAAGCATTTGAGGATGTGTTTGGAGATATGGGACTTTTGGACTGTGACCCAGTGAAAATAGAGCTACAGCCAGATGCTAGACCTTACAGTATCGCCACACCGTGCCGTATACCTTTTCCCATCCTGCCCCAAGTGGAAGAGGAACTGAAACGCATGCAGTCCTTAGGCATCATTGAGGAGGCTAAAGAGGCTACAGACTGGTGTGCGCCGATGGTGCCGGTGATGAAAAAGAACAAGAAACCGAGAGTCTGTGTGGACCTACCTAAGCTTAACAAGGCTGTGAAAAGGGAGAGGTTCATGTTGCCCACACTGGAAGATGTCGCACCAAACCTCTCAGGTGCAACGGTCTTCTCCACTGTTGATGCCTCAGTGGATTTTGGCAGATACCACTTGATGCCAGCTCCAGGAGGCTCACGACTTTCATTACACCAGTGGGTTGGTTCTGTTTCCGAAGTTATGCAGACGGTCAGGGCTTCAGGGCTCAAACTGAATAGAGAAGTGCCAGTTTGGAAATTCAGAGATCAAATACTTTGGACACATCGTTGGAAAAGATGGCATCAAACCCAGCACTGAAAAAGTCAGAGCCATCTCAGATCTGCCCTGTCCAACCAACGTCACAGAGCTACGCCAGTGCATTGGGATGATCAACTACCTGGGTCGGTTTCTCCCAGATCTGTCTTCCATCATACACCCCATTAACAGCTTATTGAAAAAAGAGACTGCGTGGTAAAGACTATGCTAACCACTGCACCGGTCCTGGCATATTACAACCCCTCCAAGCCAACAGTGGTTAGTGCAGAGTGACGCCACCAGCTTCGGTCTGGGAGCCTTGCTGTATCAGGAGCAGCGGGACGGCCTCAAGCCGGTCCCCTTTTGTTCAAGATCACTACCTGAGACAGAGCGGCGGTATTCTCAGATCGAAAAGGAATGCCTTGCTGATATGGCTATTTCTATGTTAGCTGCTAGAGCCTCGTGGATGGGAGCTCAAAGGTTAGTGACCTAGTGTTGGAGTCACATGATATAGCTCAGTATGCAAAGTCCGTGTATGACTTTGAACCGAAATATTAAACAGTCAACGCTTCAGCATGAGTCCCTGAGTTAATCATAACCACAGAGTAAGGACTAAAAACTAGGGATGCACAGAATTTTCGGCCCCCGAAAATTTTCGGCCAAAAATGGTCCAAAAGCGCATTTTCGGTTTCGGGCCGAAATACTTTTGTAACCGAAACAACACGGCCGAAACAGACATTTGTGACGACGCAAACAAAAAGCGCGGCCAGCCCACGCTTGTCTGGATGAGCGCCAATATGTTTGCGGTGTGGACGTTTTTCAGTGTGGACATTTTCACACCGATTGATACACCGGTATTACCGAGTATAAACTTTGAAACTAGGTCAACTGCCATCTTCTCCGTCAACTCTCCTCTCACACTCGGTGACAACGTCTGGCAGCAGCCAATTCTCGGTGACAGCGTCTTTCTTATAACGTTCTATATATAATAGTATATAATATAATAGTGTATATAATATCACGGTGGCCGTAGCGCGGGAAGCTCTCTTGGGGGTTGGGCTTCACGGGGTTTGTTTACTGGCGTTGCTATGGTTACCAGTCTTGCGTGTTCCAATGCAATATTAGGTGGCCTATCTATTGGGTTTGTGTATATATATATACACACACAATATATATGTGTATGTATACATATATGTGTGTATGTATGTGTATATATGCATACACATACACACACGCACACGCACACACACACACAAATAAAAGCAACCCTAATAAGTTTTCGGTTTTCGGCCTGGGTTTCCTCATTTTCGGTTTTCGGTTTCGGCCAAGAATTTTCATTTCGGTGCATCCCTACTAAAAACCATCAACGTCATTCATGTTAAGTAAAAGGAAAAAACCTCGGACATGAGAAGTTAACGGAGCCGTGCACTGGGCCCTCTTAAATGCCAGGCCGAAACAACATTTGTTTCACTACGACTCCTTTCAACTATCGACCCCTCGTTCTCCAGCAAAAACTAATAACATAAAACGGCTAATAAAACGCTTGAGGTGGCGTTTTGAAAAGAGAAAACTTAATTTTTTTTACTACATGGCATAAAGATAACCGCAAGCATTTTATTGATATCCAGACATTTTTTGCGGCGACACATTCATGTTCCCCACTTGTATTGGAGTGAACAGAGATATCTACTTCTTGGCCCCTTGAATCGGGGGACACGTCAACAGCCCGCTTAAACAGTTGCAATACCAGGCTTGGCTGCTGAGCACTGGTGGATTGCGGGAGTATGCACTGTTCCTGGGTGCTTGTTTTTGGGGCCTCTACAAATAGTCTCTATACCTTTAAGCCTCCTTTCCTTAACCTTTGTGGAAAGCGTCATCGGGTCAAGGAGAGTTGAAAAGGTGCTTCCTTTCGAACATAGGAAAAGACAGCACTGTTTAAAGTGAATTCGACTCCACTTAACCTAGCCGATGTCATTGCGCGACGGCGAGTACTGCCGACCTCTAGCGGCTGGAGTGAAACTACAGTTTTCCGAAGTTGGACTATAACAAGCTCTCTTTCGATCCCTGCGTTCTTGTTGTATTGATTTTAATCAGGTGGTTGCCAACCAGTGGCAAACTCAGAGTGTTCGAAGGGCAGGGGCGAAAAAATAAAAAGGGCACATTCTCTAGAGGGCACCCATTCATTTTTTTCACATGCAAGGGCAGCCAATAAGGCACTTTCTCTCGTATCCACCAATCTATAAGGCACTTTTTCAACCATGGAGGCACTATGATGGCATTAAGAGGGCACTCATTGAGGCACGCTATCGAATTTATATTTATCGAGAGGGCTCATCATTATAATTTATTGTATGAAGGGGCACCAGAGGGCACCCAATCATTTTTTCACATGTAAAGGGCAGCCTATAAGGCACTTTGTCTCGTATTCGCCACTCTTGGCCCCGCCCCCCCCCCACCCCGAGTCCGCCACTGTCGCCAACAATGTGAATAATTTAGGTCGGACTTGGCCAACGGGAATATTGCCACTTGCCACAATATGGCCACTTGAATCCCAATTCACATGTGAAAAAATGAGGCTCAACTTATCTTGATTTTTAAATTAACTGCCCCCAGTAGTCTTTCTTAAAGGTGAAGTCGGGATTTTATTTTCTTACGGTGTATATTGTGTGCTTAATAATGAGCAATAAACTATTTCATTTAGATTCAAATAATATATTTCTTGAATTGGTACCCATTATTATCAATTGTATTTTCTTCTCTTCTATTCTTCTGCTTTACCCTCTAAATGTTGGAGGCATTTAGAGGTCTTTTGTGTTGATTATTTTTAAGTAAATATATTTTGAATCTAAGGCAAATATTATGAGTTATGAATTATAAGGTATGAAATATGAATCTAATTTTCATTCATATGCATATTTATGCATTTTGTGATGATGTGGTGATTAATCCTTTGTGTCACCTGGGGATATAGGTGTGTAATGCTCTACCTGGAGCCTATTGGAGGCCCTCCTATAGGGCAGGCTAATTACTGTTGTTCAGGTTTGGAAGGCAGGGAGCGAACAGTTTTCTGACCGCACTATTTCGCATTATTGGACACAATATTGGACGCATTACTAGCTGTGCCATTACCTTGGCTCTGTGACTTTCAGGCACTGTTGTGAGTAGCCTACCTCTTGGCTGTTGCTTACCCATGTGGTAAGTGTAAACGCTCCTTGGGCACATGCTTACATAAGCTTGATTTCTTGACTAGTTGAGGCCAGGGACTTGAGACAGTCATCGACATAAAAGTTCTTGTTCTTGATGGTATCGAATACTTCATTACTGTATCGATCCGAGTGGTCTCTCCCAGTTTGTTTCAAGGCCAAGTTAGCAATACTGGGTGAAGATACTACGCCGAAGTGATTCATCCAGTACACTTCCAGTGGTTTGCTGTCTCCCTCAGGCCACCACAGAAACCTGAGGAAGTCATCAGGTCTTTCTGTACTTGTACTTGGTAGTTCATTGCCTCAATGTCGGCCATTACTGCAATCCTCTCCTGACGGAACCGGAGCAGAACGCCCAGAATTGAATTGGTTAGATCTGGACCCTGGAGCAGTTCTGAATTCAGAGATTTACCTTTGTAGGTTGAGGAACAGTGGAATACTACCCTCAGCTTCTTCTTTCTTTTATGGTTAACCCCATGGAGAATATACCAAACTTGGTATATTTCTTTGGACTTGCTCTTGAGGAACCTTCTCTAAGTAGCCTTAGTGCAGCACATTTTCCATGAAGAGCTTGTGTTCTTCAGCATAGGTAGAGCTTCTCTTGAATTTCCCAGCCAGGTTTAATGTCTGCTGGAGTGCCACGTTGTAATTATTGGGCATGAGTAGGCCTAACGCCTTTTCTCGAAATGGCAGGGGCAAGATGTAATGTCCACTTTGAAACACTTTAGAACTTTGGGCCAGCTCTATAAATCTCCTGTCCTCGCATGACATCTCTTTCTTTTCCACAGATTCCTTTTCCGAGAACTCTTGGTTGTACTGCCTGAGTAGCAGGTCCTTCTGATTATCCATTGAAATGCGATTGACTGTAGTTGATACTCTATGTTTATCCATTGCAGATGAAGCCTTGAGGGGCCCACTCATCACCCATCCGACAAGTGTCTTCACTGGAAATGGTCCATTACTCTGGCCCTTAATTATCTGCCAGGGTTCCATCGCTTTAGGAACATTCATTCCTATCAACATTTCAATGTCAGCATCAATCTCTTCCTTTTGGATTCCACGGAGGTAAGGCCATTTCCTGAATTCTGATTGGGTTAGTAGGTTTTCCTTTGAAACAGGGATTTTAACTTGTGTGTAAACTTCAGGTAGGTCAATAAATTCAGTTCCATCTTGATTGTCAACTTCCAGTCCTGTGATCTTATAACAGCTCACATTGTTTTCCTGTCCCATCGACTGCAGCAGAATGTCAGTTTTGCGTCCAGTCACATTCAGTTGGTTCATTAGCTTCTCAGTGCAAAATGTGGCTGAGCTTCCCGGATCAAGAAAAGCGTACATTTGAATGTACTTGCTTCCCTTTGCAGCTTAAACTTGAACTGGAACAATAGCGAGAGCACATTCTTTACTGTTCCCTACTGCATCATCAGCCAACACTTGTACACTGCTTATTGATGTCCGCTTTGGTGCTGGGGATTTGCGGTTTTGCAGGGGTTGCTTATCTGAGGTTCTTGTGTCTATGTAGCGGATTGGATGGATGTTTCGCGCTGCAACATGTTTTGGCATTGCTAGCAGTTTTGTCTTGCAGTCTTTGCTCATGTGACCCTTTTTTAAGCAACCGAAGCAATATCCATTCATTTTCAAACATTCCACCTTTTCGTTGTGTGGCTGTGATTTCAATGTAAGGCAGTCCAGTCGTGTATGCTTGCCTTCACAGAAACAGCAGACAGCTGAAGTAGCAGCATTAAAGTCGTGTGTTGTTGCCCTTTAAATGCATACTGTATGTTGTCTTGTTCTTCAGGTGCTAAAACAGCTGTCACAAATGTACTTCTGCTTTTAAGTGTCCATATTTCAGTGCTCCTGTTATTTGGGGATATTTTTGAACAAGAGTTGGTTATTTAATGTCTCCAAATGCTGGGTGCAGTAAGATGTTGGACTGATTTTCAATAAATTCAACAAGATGTCTGAATTTAGCCTGATCCTTTCTTTTTCTGAAATTTCCTCATATGCTCGTTGACGCCACCTCTCTCTAAGCTTTGTAAGGGAAGCTTGGATAACAATGAGCATTAAGTGGATGTCACATCCAGTTCATCCAATGACTCAAATCTTTGCATGGCGTTGTGCATTCCTTCAAGTATAAAGAATATGCCTGAAGGTGCCA
>OLKM01003956.1:16254-27324 GCA_900291075.1 Melanogrammus aeglefinus | reverse complement strand
TATTCAGAAGACGGTCACACTGTTGGAAGCAGACTCAAGACCACAGTGTACCATTCTCTCACTCTCTGTGTTATTAGCTGGCCTTATTGATTATTATTGATTTGTTACATGATAATATTTGAAAGTAATGTTCACATACACTATATATGTCTCCCATAAATCCTTCAAAGAAAATCACTCGTAATTTGGTGGGAGTGTAACTGCCTACATGTCAGTTTAATTAATTCTCATTTATTTATTTTTTAGTTCCTACCTGCCTTTCAGTTTGAGGGGGGCGCATTGTTTTGTATTTGTTTCTACACGGCACCACCTAGCGACACACCACCTGGCAGAGCATGGCAAGGAAGAACAACACGGTCTTCGGTTGTCTCTCACACACTCGGTAAAGGTTGATGTAAAGAATAAGTTAACGACATTAAATGTAAACAAAGAAGACGAAGACAGAGAAAAGACAGATTCAGCCCTCTCTTGGTAGTGTGTACGAGGTGTGTTTTATTGTGTGTGTGTATGTGTAATAACATTAAGCTGCAAGCTCTGCATTAGCACATGTATTTACCGGACTATTTGTTTACTTTCACTTTCTTTAGTTCTCACGGGTCGGTCGGTGACAAAAAAACCCTGTTTTTAAACGAGCTCGGGTCTCATGCTTTACTACCGGGAGGAGCTACACAGACTAGTATAACTAGGTCATGTAACTGGCTTTCATGAGCGTGGCTTACATTTGTCTTAGTTAGTCCCAGACTGTGGAGTCCTGGAGTAAGCTTAAACGAGAACACCTGGGTCAAGCCTCATTAGCCTAAGTGGGAGCACAGCCTGTTAGCCTTTTGGTGCTCATAAAAAACCTGAATGGAATTGAGCAGAGCTTTGCTGGAGGGAATTTTGACACCAAACTTGGTGAAGGCTAAAAGAGAACACGCTCAAAGAACTATACTGAGTAAGAAAAAACTCTGCTTAAACAAATTGTGGGAAATCATGCTGTTATTTAAAGTAAAGGCCATAGTGCTGCTATTGAACAAAGGAAGAGGAGTGCTTGGGCTGCCATTTGCAGTGAATTCAATGCAAATGAAAATGTAACCACAAGAGCGTTACAGCAACTGCAGGTGAGACATGTCTATTATGATCTGTATATCACAGATGTCATATAGTTTTGTGACATTGTTTTATATTCAGGGATGCAAACTTGTCACCTTTCGGCGAAATTCGCCGTTTTTGTTCCGAAAAAGGTCATTTGGTGTGATTCCATGAGATCTGCCAATAAAAATATTTGGGGGGGGGGGGCGTCCAAGTAATCGGCGAATGCAAGCTGTCATAAATATTTATTCCAAGCTTGTTCGTGTTTGGCCAACCCGTGTAATCATGTGCATCTTTCGGTCTGTAGCTGCCTTGATGCCGTTACTAGACAGGCGTGACGTTGGTACGCTTCAAAAACGTCAGGCTTTCTAACGTAGGCCAACGTGCTAATGTCAGACAGTTCGCTGACATACGCATCGCAAATCACAACCATTTTTGCTGGTTGCAATAACGGTGTTATCGGATAGGTACAGTGTCTATTTTCTCAGGAACCTTTGAAAAATTCTAAGCGAGAAAACAACGTTAAATGTACCTACCATACCTTCACATTAAAAAAAAAAACTAAAATAAATAATGGAAAATCAACGGAGCAAAGGCTTACTCTATCGATGTAATGTTAGCGAATGAGGGGTGAGAAGCCCCCTACCTCCCCTTGCTAATATTTATTCCGTTCGTCCAGAGTCTAATCTATTCTTGAGGTTCCAAATATTTTCAAAGCAGTTTGTCTTCGATCGAGTTATTTTATGTTCCGTCGTTTGAAGCAAACCTTTTAGCCCTGGCATTGGTCTCCCATTATTTATACCTTCACTGGAAGGGAAGTCCATTTTCCAGGCTCTCGCCAGCCCCCTTCAGTGAGGCAGAGGTTTAGGTATGCCTTCCCATGGCTTTTTCACTGTGTTTTATGTTCTAAATAGCTTCTACACATGCGTTGAAATACACTACCTATTCTATGGATACAAACGACTATGTATAAATAAAATTACGAATATATTTCAGATGACAAACAATGAGAAAGCAAAAGGCATGCGCTCACCCAGTGTGTGAGGGATTTGTCGCTGCCTCATCTCGCGAGTCCTCGCTCTCCTCGTATGACGAGCAGGACATGGTCAAATACAGCGATTTTGATTATTATAAATGTTTGGGTTCATTTGATCAATCATGAAAAATGACATTTAAAGCACAGATCAGTAGATAAATATTAATATGTATTTTATTTGATCATTATTTGTTTTTTGCGTTTCATAATGACTTTTGTTTAATGATGACGAGGCGGAATTACGCGTTGAAACGCACCGTTACGTCCTGTTAGCAAAAATATAGAAAAAATTGTTCACAACGGTCCTTCATGCCGGCTGTCCAGCGAGACAACGTTACAACACTTAAGGAAGCTGCTCTCGTTTTACGGTAAGCAATCTGTATATTATATACAATACAATAAGTAATTACCGTAAATCTCTAATATTTGGCCTGTATTCCATTAGCGGCCGGTGTTTCTAACATTGGCCGGTCTCGCTGTCGGAGAGAGGTAAATAATGGCCGGTCTCTCATACAGGCCGGGCCTATATTAGAACCAATGTTTTTTCTGGGCAGGCCTCAACATTATACTTGTCTCTCTCTAGGTCGTCCTCAGACGAGCCTTCCATCGTTGCTTCCAGTCATCCCGATTCTCCATACATCTGGCCAGTTCCATGGTGCTCTGGGCTCCTGCATCCCTCTTGAGTATGTCCACGTATGTTAGTGCGGGACGTCCTCTTGACCGATGACCATGTGTTGGTTCCCACAGCACCAGCTTGCTGGCTGGCAGCTCTCGATGCCTTTGGCAATGTCCTGCTAGTGTCTCAATCTCCTTACAGCAATCTTGTCGCTCACCCTTGGTATTCCCTCGTACAGGATTCTGTGTTGGTATATGCGCACTCATGCTGATGTTAAGCGCTGCGCGCCAAAATCCTGGTGTAGCACCCATCTAGGGAACTTTCTCTAGGGTTTGGCTTCAGGGGTCCAGCTATTCACTGCCATAGAGGAGAACGGACTCTACTTTCGCGGTAGAAGAAGCTGAGTTTTATTTGTCGGGGGAGGTTGGAGTTCCATACACTGGTCATGCCGTTCAGGGCCCTCCATGCAAGTGCCTTCCTCACTTTTAGATCTTGCTCAGTTGAGTTGACCCATGAGCCCAGGTATTTGAAGTCCTCGACTTCTTTCAGCACAGTGCCTCCTGCTGTCGTCAGAGGTTGATGTTCTGGTGGAACGTTGTAGGTGATGACCTCAGTTTTCTTGGCGTTTAGCCTAAGGCCAACCTTGGCGCACTCTAGCTCTCTACCCTGTCTCAGTATTTCTTGTGCTTGTCCCACGGTTGTCAGAGAGCAGACTGATGTCATCCGCATAGTCGAGGTCTGTGAGGACTACTGGCTGGTGTCGTCTCGACCTCCTTGGTGCTTAGCGTGAGAAGCCAAGTTCTGCTCTCGCCCCTGATTGCCTTCCTGAGCGCATAATCAAGGACTATGATGAAGAGGAAGGGGGCTAGTGTATCCCCTTGCATTAACTCCAGCCAGGATGTCAAACTCCTCGCTGTTGCCATCTTGGGTTCACCAACCCTGGCCTTGCTTTCTCCTGCGTACATGGACTCTATTTGCTCGGAGTAGGTTGGGAGGAATACCGTATGCCTTCAGGATCTTCACCATCATGCCTCGGTGGATCGAGTCAAAAGCCTTTTTGAAGTCTATGAAGCATAGGACTGCAGTCAGGTTGTCCTCTCTTCACCTCCTCAATCATTCTCCTAAGTGCCAAGATCTGGGCTGTTGTTAGTTCGGTCCCTCTCGAAAGCCGTTCTGATTCTCCCTCAAGTGGGGGTCGATTGCTTGCCGGACCCTGTTAAGAATCAATGCGATTGTCTAGACTTTCGCAGTGATGCATGTCAGGCTTGATGCTCGTCGTAGTGTGTCCGGCTTTGAGAGGTCTCCGGATTTGGGCACTGGCACGATGTTTGATAGAGACCACATATCAGGCAGCCGATTGTGCAGCAGAGCAAGGTTACAGAACTCTAGAATGATGTCGTCGAGGTCACAGTTCTTCAGGACCTCTGGGGTTATGCCATCCGGACCAGCACTTTTTCCCACTTTTTAATGTGGTTTTTGCCCTTGGCGAGTTCTTCCGAGTGTGAAGGGGCCATCGCTGATGTTGAGGTCTTGGAGGACTGATTGTACTTCTTCCTCGGATGTTTCTGCTGTTTCTCCCAGCAGCCTTTGGAAGTGGCGGTCTGGGTCCAGGTTGCACCCTCTCCTCCGGGCTGTGTCCCTCCTTGGTCCTCTTCCGCCCCGTCATTTCGTTGATGACCCTCCAGGCCTCCCCGTATTGCTGTTCACCTTGCGCCTCCTGCACCCTCCGCACTCTCTCCATCAATTCCTTCCCTTTGATGGTGTCATAAGTTCTGAAAAGAAACTGCTTGGCTTCATTCAGCTCGCCACGCCTCTCCGCAGTTGGTTCCCGCTCAAGGTTGAGGCGGGCTTCCTCCACCTTTCCTCGTGCTGCTACGACCCCTGGGTGTTTGGATCACAGGGAGGTTCTGACTCTCTCCATCATGGGCACACACAGCCTGGTCGCCTCCTTATTCGCTGTGATGAATCTCCTGTATTCCTCACTGGCCCCCACTCCTCTGTCCAGCTGCTGGAATCGTCTCCTCACCTCCTCTGTGTACCTGGTTTGGAGGCCGGGGTCACTAGAGAAAGCTTTCCAGTTATAGCGGATTTTGGGACTTGGTTTGGGGACCCTGAGGCTCAGGCGAACTCTCATGGAGACCACGCGGTGGTCTGAGCCGACAGAACTAAAGGTACTGTATGGCTCAGAGTTCATGATGGAGTTCCTCCACTTCTTCCTCACTAAGATGTAATCAAGCTGCCGAAGCGTTCTTGTGGCTCGGTCACGGAAGGTCCACCTCTTTCCTGTTCTCTTCCGGAAGATGGTGTTTGCCGCAAGAAGCTCGTGCTCCGTGAGGAAGGCAGTGAGGTAGGTGCCGTTGCGGTTGGTAGAGTCGTGGTAGGGGAAGGGTGCGTCCTCTGGTCCTAGCCTTGCATTGAAGTCCCCAAGGATTGCCAGGAAGTTGTGCGCTGGGACGTCTCGGACCGCTGTTGTAAGGTCCTCATAGAACTCCTCACCAGCTTAGGTGGTGCTGCGTCGGTGGGTGAGTACGGAACTATGACTGTTGTTACTGGGTTGCCCGAGAACTCTGCGCTTAGAATCCTGTCGGTGTGGTGGTAAACCCGACGAAGAGCCTTGCGCGCCCGGGAGCTCAGCATTAACCCTACACCGCCTGTTGCGGCCTGGGCCTCGTTCCTCCACGCAGATGTAGAGATGAACGTACATCTCTCCACTCGGTGGTACACGATACGGTCATCAGTGTGCACTCTTCTGTGTTCTTGGATCCCCAGGATCTCCACTCCCCATTCCTCAGCACAGTGTGCTAGTTCTATCAACCTTGCCTCTTCTCTCGCTGTGCATGCGTTGAAGGTTCCCATAACAAATGGTCTCCGACAGCGCATGAGTGCTTTGGACTGGGTGCTGTGATCAGACAGGACCCTCCCTGGGACAATCCCAGGGTTTGAGGTCCTGTCGTCATGGTGTCCTCCAGAAGGAGGACCAGCACCACCGTCCGCCGCGATGCTCCTGCGGACTCCCGCCTCTGAGAGGTATAGAGATTTTGGGATGACTTTGTACTCCATGGTTAGCTTTACTATGCTGATAGCAGACTGTGGGGCGCAACTCCTCGCAGTCCCGGTTTTAGATCGAGTGTCCTTCTCGAGGTCTTGTGAACCATTCTTAGTCTGGTCCCTCACCTGAGACCACTCTGCCATGGGAGACCCTACCAGGAGCACATGGCTCCAGACAACACAGCCCTCAGGTTCACAGAGACACGCAAACCTCTCCACCACGATAAGGTGACTGTTCCATATTATTATACTTGTGATAGTAACATACAAGTAACACAGGGGGGGCGATGTTTGCTAACGAATCCAAACCATAGCTACGGTAGCCTGGTCATCACCTCGCTCTTGACTCGAACGTGAGACTTCAGTTTTCAGTCACCGGTAGGCTAACGTAACGTACGCGGTAAGGTGTCTAAACCTGTAAGTTGCCTTTTGTTATGAATCAATTACGGTGGCCGAGAAGGGCAAAACAAAAAAACAAACTCGGGAACATTTTTACATTTTGTAAAACACTTTAACAAGTTTCGAAACACTTTTACAAGTTTTTTACGAAAATTACATTTTAGAAAAAACTTTTGCAAGTTCCGGAACAAAATAACATCTTAGAAAACATTTTTGCAAGTTCAAAAAAACATTTTTGCAAGTTCATTTTTCTTACGGAAAGGGAATGTCCAAGCTCCGATGTTGACCCGGAAGTGATAACGAAAGCGCTCGAATTCAAGTTCATTCATAGCGATTCAAGATGGACAACGGTAGAGCAGCGCTTTGTCCGTTCTGTGGCCAACACATGAGACGATTAACACGGTTTTGTTTTTCGTGTGGCAGGTCTTTAGAGTGTTTAAATCGCGCTGACCAGACGGAAGGACTAGATGTGCTGCAGCAGTGCACACTCTATTTTCATGAGGGACACTCGTACGCTGCGATCGTGGACATGATGTTGTGTTTACATGATGTACAGATCAGTTTGAGGTCTCTGAAAGGCAAACTTAATGACGCCGGGTTATACCGCAGAAGGAATTTCTCCTCTAGAGACACAGTAATTAGGACAATACGTCTGGAACTTCGCGGACCTGGACAGCTGTTTGGCTACCGCACGATGTGGCAGGTACTCAAACAAAAGTACAAGTTGCAAGTGAGGAGGGATCTTGTAATGACTTTGCTCTGGGAGCTCAATCCTCAAGGGTGCGAGAGGAGAACACGCAGAAGGTTCATAAGGAGAACCTACCACTCCATGGGACCCAACTATGTATGGCACGCGGATGGCTATGATAAACTCAAGCCATTCGGTTTGGCTCTTTCCGGGTGCATCGATGGGTTTTCGCGCAAAGTACTGTGGCTTGTTTGTGGACCAACGAATAATGACCCAACAGTGATCGCTCACTATTACTTATCATGTGTGCGAAACCTTGGTGTCATACCCATGAGACTGAGGACTGATTGCGGAACGGAGAACGGGACCATGGCCGCAATTCAGTGTACCCTACGCCACCACCACAATGACTACTACTCTGGAGCGTCCAGCCACATGTATGGGTCATCCACAAGTAACCAGAGGATTGAGTCCTGGTGGTCCATATTCAGAAAGGGAAGGTACGTGGCCCTCGTTAAGTCATTCGATTATGGGTAACCTTCATTCATTCAAATATACGTTATAATTTTAAGCGTATCCATATTATTTTATCGATTTCTATAGGTCTCAGTTCTGGATGGAGTTATTTGCGACCTTAGAGATGCCGGACACTTTAACGGGAGTCAAGAGCATCAGTGTCTACTGCGATATTGCTTCGGTGAGTTCATTCAGAGGGACTTGGATGAGTGTGTGAGACTGTGGAACAGTCACAGGATTCGTCCCTCCAGAACAGCATCATGTCCAGGAGGATTGCCTAATGAGCTCTACTACTTGCCACACAGGTAATACTTGATGGAACTGAAAATATTGCCATTTCGTTGGTGTAAGAAACATGAACTGAAGTTTAGCATTATTCTGTGTCAGTAGCTCATTTAACTTGAATGTGTTCAGTGTCTCACACTTGAACAATTAGCATTTGAACACCCCCCCCCCCCCCGCCCCCCCCCCCGCCCGCCGTAGGCCCCCCTTATGTCCTCTCTGTCGTCACCTCCCTCTCCCCCCAATACCCCCTATAGTGTTGTCACCACTGACTGCATTCTCCGGTCCGTTCTTCAACTTTGGTGTACTCATTTAGATTCCATAAGATGGTATTTGTCTCCCTTTGATCTAAACATTTAATAAATGTAATATTCTGTTTAACACAGGTTTGGCTCCAGAGACTGTGGATTTAAAATTGAAGAAACTGAACTGGATGCCTTTCCTGAGGCTCAGCTGACAAGAGCTCCATGTGGGGACCCAAACACGCAGGAGTACTTGGACTTAGCCATGGAGCAAAATAATTGACTTTTTTTATGTCTTCAACTGAACTGTATCTTAGAATAAAAGAAATTGCTCAGCTCTGAATTGATTGCAGGTTTATTGTAAATGTACACCCAGTTTCAATTTTCCAAAGTGGCAATTAAACAAATAAGAATGCTAATCGTTTTAGATCCATTATTTCTCATGTTAACTGAAAAAAAAGACAATAAACTAGTCTCAGGGATCTAGGGTTAGGTTGTGAAGTCAAAAACAGCCAAATCCTGGACTATTTTGCATTCCAAAGTCCATTTGTGTCTTAAACACTCCGTAAGAATCTAGGAGTGGTAGCTTTTAAGACATTTCCACAAGTGTTTGCCATCGGAAATGGCGAGTTATCTAGGAACTCTAATTGTGGAAGTGGGTCTAAGCCAGCTGGGGGAAGGGATCTCAGTCCAGTTGAAAACATCAACACGTCCTCCACAGACACAGCAGCCTCTCCTTCTGCAAAGAAATAAATGTTCAGACACACCATGGTATGTGGTTTTTCAAGTAGTTACAAAAAGCCTTACAAACCTTCACAATCCAGAAGATAGTCTGCCCAGTAGGCCAATGTTTGGTTTTCTTTCAGTCTTCTGTTACTTCCTGAAGGACTGAGATCAGGTTTGAAGACCCTCTCAAGGTCTAAGCCAGTGAGTTTCTTGTCGACGTGGCACAGGACAGGGGTCAGCAAAGCAGGGTGTTGCTTCAGTGCACCAAGAAACTCAAGGGCTGACAGACCATCTTTGAATCTGCAAAGTGAACACCAACACTGTTTCAATGCTGTGTAGTGCCTACTGCATTTAAATTATCTAAAGAAAACTTAAGGGTTCTCTCCCCGACAATTACAATCCACCTAAACAAATGTACATCTGGGGAAAATAGTTGTGTGTAAACCAATTACTTTGATTTGCACATGTCAAGGTGTTACAAACTGCTAAATTTCACATGGAGGAATGCCACAGAGGACAGGGTATAACAGATACACATGCCATGAGACACTTCAAACAAACATTTCATACATAAAACTGATCTGATCTTACCTGTCAATTACAGAGGAGTTGCGGTCAATGACGTGCCAATGGAGGTAGTCTGCCACAATCTCTTTTTTTTGTTCGACAGCAGCCACATGTCTAAAACAGCCAGCTGTCTGCAACATTGTGCTGTGTCTTAAAATACTGTCTCGCAGATCATCCAATGACGCAGCATTCTCAATCTGAAAGACATAAAGAGGCATAACCACCACAGTAGATAACTGGATATACTATCTTTTCCCATTTTTATTCAGTGACAGAAACAGCATGCTGTAACCCTTACCTTACCCTATCAAAACTACATTACATATACTACAATACATTATGTATGCTTATCCTGTAACGGAAGTAAACATGGTCTTAAAACAGTGCAAGAACAATGTTAAACTCTGTCCTTCCACATAGTAGACTTATGCTGTTCTCACCTCTCGTAAAGCTTTCCCTATCTCATCATCAGTTATTAAATTAACTGATGGTTTGAATGAGGGCTGGCCCGCAAGATACTGAACAAGACCCTCTGACAGGAAATGGGGACCTGGACCTCCATGTACGATTGAGACCGCGACCATCTTTCCTGCCAGGAAGTACTCATCCTCCCTAACGGCTGTGAATGAATTCATATTGCAAAATGAAAACATGAAATGCATTATATTCTTTAAGACAGAGGAAAAATGTAAATTTTTGATGATCATTAACCAACCATTAGCACAGCACACTAATAACCCTATGCATACCATTCGCATTGAAGACCAAGAACTTATGACCTTCTGGACCATCAAAAATAGGCCGGTCTTTCAGGAGTTTCATGAGAAGGGTCAAAAACTCCCTTCTAGGTCCACCGGTGTCAATGCCCTCCTCAAAAACTCCAGCATCATCTGTGAACCTGACCAGCATGTCACAGGCTTCTGAGTACGTTGAACGCTTGAATCCTCTGACAGCTCCGTCCCAAATATTGGACCTCGAAATGTTGAACCTGCTGACCTTCTTGTGGTCGATCAGAAGCGACAGGTTTGCTATAATCAAGGGAAGTGTAGTGCCTATCTCCTCCCTGTAATGACCAAAAGTGATTTAATTAATCAATATCAAATACAGTGCACACTTTTACAACAAATATTTAAATACCAGCAATATTGTAACAATATCAAATACAGTGCACACTTTTACAACAATTATTTAAATACCAGCAATATTGTACAATGGAAAAACTGGAATGCCACACTCAAAAAGCTAATTTTACACTGCTGTGTCTTGGAAATTCTCCACACTGACTACTGCAACCAGCTCCTCATCTTCTTCAACACCTGGTGAATACAGGTCTGTGTATTTTCTGTTGGGAAATTACAATAACAAAAAATCTTACAAACACAACATTTCTTCCCCATGAATTAAATTGAAAGTATGCGAGTCACTATCATTTTTTTGTTTTACCTGTAGCAAGTCTTGTCTGACTGACTTGGATCCATGTCCTCAGCATCTGATATGACCACAGTCTGAACCATTCCCGAAGGTCCTGGTTCATCTCTAAAACATGATAAAAAAAAAGTACTAAAATTATTACTGGACTGCAAAAACCTGCTACGTGTGGGGAGGACGGCTGAAAAGATCATTGGAGTCGCTCTCCCCTGCGTCTCAGACGTCTACACCACAAGCTGCATCCGCAAGGCAACCAGCATCGTGGAAGACCCCACCCACCCCTCACAAACATTTTTTCTAACTCTTTGATCTGGCAGAAGGTACCGTAACATCGGTCTGTCACTACAAGACATACAACAGTCTTCTTTCCCCAGACATCGACTCAGGACTGATCTGATCACTGTTTGTTCCTGCTTCACTGTTTTGTTTTTTGATACACTATTGCACCTCA
>OLKM01003956.1:0-11297 GCA_900291075.1 Melanogrammus aeglefinus | reverse complement strand
AAACTGAACTGGATGCCTTTCCTGAGGCTCAGCTGACAAGAGCTCCAATGTGGGGATACCAAAACACGCAGAGTACTTGGGACTTAGCCATGGAGCAAAATAATTGACTTTTTTTATGTCTGTCAATCTGAACTGTATCTAGAATAAGAAGAAATGGCTCAGCTCTGAATTGATTGCAGGTTTATTGTAAATGTACACCCAGTTTCAATTTTCCAAAGTGGCAATTAAACAAATAAGAATGCTAATCGTTTTAGATCCATTATTTTTCATGTTAACTGAAAAAAAAGACAATAAACTAGTCTCAGGGATCTAGGGTTAGGTTGTGAAGTCAAAAACAGCCAAATCCTGGACTATTTTGCATTCCAAAGTCCATTTGTGTCTTAAACACTCCGTAAGAATCTAGGAGTGGTAGTTTTAAGACATTTCCACAAGTGTTTGCCATCGGAAATGGCGAGTTATCTAGGAACTCTAATTGTGGAAGTGGGTCTAAGCCAGCTGGGGGAAGGGATCTCAGTCCAGTTGAAAACATCAACACGTCCTCCACAGACACAGCAGCCTCTCCTTCTGCCAAAGAAATAAAATGTTCAGACACACTCATGGTATTGTGGTTTTTTGTTACAAAAAGCCTTACAAACCTTCACAATCCAGAAGATAGTCTGCCCATGTAGGCCATTGTTTTGGTTTCTTTCAGTCTTTGTGTACTTCCTGAAGGACTGAGATTCAGGTTTGAAGACCCTCTCAAGGTCTAAGCCAGTGAGTTTCTTGTTCGACGTGGCACAGGACAGGGGTCAGCAAAGCAGGTGTTGCTTCAGTGCACCAAGAACTCAAGGCTGACAGACCCATCTTTGAATCTGCAAAGTGAACACCAACACTGTTTCAATGCTGTGTAGTGCCTACTGCATGTAAATTATCTAAAGAAAACTTAAGGGTTCTCTCCCCGACAATTACAATCCACCTAAACAAATGAACATCTGGGGAAAATAGTTGTGTGTAAACCAATTACTTTGATTTGCACATGTCAAGGTGTTACAAACTGCTAAATTTCACATGGAGGAATGCCACAGAGGACAGGGTATAAAAGTTACACATGCCATGAGACACTTCCAACAAACATTTCATACATAAAACTGATCTGATCTTACCTGTCAATTACAGAGGAGTTGCGGTCATTGACGTGCCAATGGAGGTAGTCTACCACAATCTCTTTTTTTTGTTCGACAGCAGCCACATGTCTAAAACAGCCAGCTGTCTGCAAACATTGTGCTGTGTCTTAAAATACTGTCCTCGCAGATTCATCCAAATGACGCAGCAATTCCTCATCTGAAAGACATAAAGAGGGCATAACCACCACCAGTAGAATAATGGATATACTATATTTTCCCATTTTATTATTAGTGACAGGAAACAGCTATGCTGTAACCCCTTACCTTACCCTATCAAAACTACATTACATATACTACAATACATTATGTATGCTTATCCTGTAACGGAAGTAAACATGGTCTTAAAACAGTGCAAGAACAATGTTAAACTCTGTCCTTCCACATAGTAGACTTATGCTGTTCTCACCTCTCGTAAAGCTTTCCCTATCTCATCATCAGTTATTAAATTAACTGATGGTTTGAATGAGGGCTGGCCCGCAAGATACTGAACAAGACCCTCTGACAGGAAATGGGGACCTGGACCTCCATGTACGATTGAGACCGCGACCATCTTTCCTGCCAGAAAGTACTCATCCTCCCTAACGGCTGTGAATGAATTCATATTGCAAAATGAAAACATGAAATGCATTATATTCTTTAAGACAGAGGAAAAATGTAAATTTTTGATGATCATTAACCAACCATTAGCACAGCAACACTATACCCCTATGCATACCAATTCGCATTGAAGCCAAGACAACTTATGACCTTCTGGACCATCAAAAATAGGCCGGTTCTTTCAGGAGTTTCATGAGAAGGGTCACAAAACCTCCCTTCTAGGTCCACCGTGTCAATGCCCTCCTCAAAAACTCCAGCATCATCTGTGAACCTGACCAGCATGTCACAGGCTTCTGAGTACGTTGAACGCTTGAATCCTCTGACAGCTCCGTCCCAAATATTGGACCTCGAAATGTTGCTGACCTTCTTGTGGTCGATCAGAAGCGACAGGTTTGCTATAATCAAGGGAAGTGTAGTGCCTATCTCCTCCCTGTAATGACCAAAAGTGATTTAATTAATCAATATCAAATATAGTGCACACTTTTACAACAATTATTTAAATACCAGCAATATTGTACAATGGAAAAACTGGAATGCCACACTCAAAAAGCTAATTTTACACTGCTGTGTCTTGGAAATTCTCCACACTGACTACTGCAACCAGCTCCTCATCTTCTTCAACACCTGGTGAATACAGGTCTGTGTATTTTCTGTTGGGAAATTACAATAACAAAAAATCTTACAAACACAACATTTCTTCCCCATGAATTAAATTGAAAGTATGCGAGTCACTATCATTTTTTGTGTTTTACCTGTTAGCAAGTCTTGTCTGACTGACTTGGATCCATGTCCTCAGCCATCTGAATATGACCACAGTCTGAACCATTTCCCGAAGGTCCTGGTTCATCTCCTAAAACATGATAAAAAAAATGTACTACAATTATTACTGGTAGACTGCAAAAACCTGCTACGTGTGGCGAGGACGGCTGAAAAGATCATTGGGAGTCGCTTCTCCCCTGCGTCTCAGACGTCTACACAACAAGCTGCATCGCGCAGGCAACCAGCATCGTGGAAGACCCCACCCACCTCACAAACATTTTTTTCTCACCTCTTTGATCTGGCAGAAGGTACCGTAACATACGGTCTGTCACTACAAGACTACAACAGCTTCTTTCCCCAGGACATACGACTCAGGGACTGATCTGATCACCTGTTGTATAGTGTCCTGCTTCACTGTTTTTGTATATTGTTGATACACTATTGCACCTCATGTAAGTAATAATACAGTCACTTAAGTATTTGCACTGAAAACTTCTTGGGAAATGTTATTTCACTGTAGTGTATGTAATGACACAAACCCTCTTGAATCTTGAATCACATGAATGAATATTGTTCTTCAGGCCTACAATAGTCATCTAAGAATGTGAATGAATACAATACAGGCAAGATTCTGATTGGTTGATAACCACAAGAAAATTGAAAAATTTTGACTGACAAAGATTGGATGCCAAAATGTACCAACCTTTCATCTCTAGGTTTAGGTCTGGGAGTACTTTGGTTTTGGGGTTCAAAAACCTGAGGGGACAGGCACACATTTATCAACAATTTGTAATAACTTCCATAACTGTTCCCTTACCACATAAATTGTGTGTGTATGTATGTGTACGCTATATACAGTATAAATATCAATGGTGAAAGGTTGTCAGTATTGTCATAGATAAATCAATAAACACATTTGTATGTAATTAAGTAAAATAAATAATTATGATGTACCACTGTGTCAGCTCGATTAAATTCGACTGTGCTCCTTGATGGGATGTCAATTTCAGAATCCGACTCTGAAGTATCATCCGCTACTGTAAAAACACAAGACAGATCATGTAGATACTGTAGATTATCAGTAGAGTATCCAAAATATGTGAAAAAATATTGAATCATGATATATGAGATCCACTAACCTCCTTTAAAATCAGTTTCAAGGCAAATGAAGAGGGTGATCCTGCCATATGGCCTTCCAAGCTCCTTTTTGTACTCGGCCAATTTGAATGGCCTTTCGGATCCAGGCAGATGGACACCCCTCTGACCGGTCCGGATACAAAAGGATGTACTTTCCGTCTTGCACGTCCTTATTAAATTTTGTCATCTTCTGGACAGCTTGTTTGAGCAATTCTGGTGCTGCTATCTCTGGGTCAACAAATACTGGAAGCATTTTCCCTCTTAGAGGTTTTACCTCCGTTCCAATCCACACCATCAATCCAATGTTTATCTAATAAAAATGACAAAGATAAGATACATTTCATGTATTAAACATATGGAAAACAAAAGACTACCGGTACATAATACACAGAATGTAGTGTCCCTCCATGGTCAAATTTGTGCCACCAGTTTCATAATGAGCCGAACATGTCCATGAGCTTGAAGCTCTCAAAATACTTTTGCCCAATTGCTTCGGCAAAGCATCTCGCCCTGCATGAGAGCTTCTGTTATTATGTCTAGAGCGCTATATGCCCTAAAATCTACGTAGATACCAACTTCAATACATATTACTTTTTTCTTTTAACTTAAGTCTGTACAATAAATCTAGCGTGACACACATCGATTTACGAGTCATCTCGAGTCAGACAGTCGAGGTTTCCCCAGGTTTGATCATCCCAAATGAAGGACTTCTTAGACCACTTCAATGAAAATTAAGACCTACATCGCAACCATTATGTGGCCGTAAAACATCAGTGTATATAATTATCATGTTGCAGAGAGGAAAAGAAGAGGGAGGATGAGAATGAGAGGGGTAGGAAGAGTGAGAGGTAGGGGTAGAGCTGGTAGAGGTGTTCTGCTGTGCATATGTTGCACTGACTTGTTTGGTGAAAAATACAAAATTAATGTTTCAACAGCATGTGTGTCTGCAAATATTTCTATGCATGTGAAGAATCTTAAGAATTTGTTAACACTTCATTTCATACACTTATACACCACATCCCTTGTTTCAAAACCATTCGCGCTGGATGCTGCGTCGCGCAACATTGCCCCTCCTACCGGGAGCCGCGTAGCGCAACATTAGCACTTCTGCCGGCTGCTGCGTGGCGCAGCATTTTGGACAATTCTTACTATTTTCTCTGAAAACCCTCAGGCAATGAGGTTCTTTTTCCTAGAATAGCATAGGATTCTAGCAGGCGTTTTTAGCAGGTGTTGTAGGAGTGAATGGGTTAACCTAATTCCCACATTTACTCCTTGGAGTTTAACGTCATTCATTCCTTCATTCAAACAGTCAGTACAGTCATACAGTATCATAGGGGTGAACTAGGCAGCTACCAAACTGCACACGATGGCAGACAATGCTAATATTTGAATGATTTAGGCCGAAAACTCCAAGGAATGAGACGCTCTGACGTTACGGAACCCCTCGTGTTGCATATCATTTTTACTTTTATCGTATTCCGCCCATTTTCACCTTGCGTTGCAGTGCGGTTGACTATATAAAAAAAAGCCCAGTAGGACATTTAAGGAACATGACAACATACCTGGACCGGTTTCCTTTCTGTAGTCTTCTTGTAGCTATGTTTCCCTCTCGACCCGTAATTAAACCCCTCGCGTTCTTTAGTCTTCGCGCTTCTGTAGTCGACAAATTGTTTGAATGATGGGCAAGGTTTTTTCTGCTGGAATGTACAACACAGAAAGTTAGCGGCCACTAACCTAACCAATAGCGATATTCACTTTCATTCACATACTAGCAAGCGTTATGCTGCACTTACTTGGCTTTGCATTATCCGGCTGTGCAGAGGTTGCCGGTTTGTTTGGTCCTTCCGTCAGAAACTCGAGGGACCGGCCACACGAGAAACAAAACCGTGATAGTTGGCTGATGTGCTTACCCCAAAACGGACAAAACGCGACTCTGTCGCCGTCGCCGTCCATCTTCAATGGGTGAAAACTAAAATTTGTGCGCTTTCCTTGTCATTTCCGGCTCAACCTCTGAGCTTGGGCATTCCCTTTCCGTAAGAAAAATTAACTTGCAAAAATGTTTTTTTGAACTTGCAAAAATGTTTTTTTGAACTTGCAAAAATGTTTTCCAAATGTTTTTTTGAACTTGCAAAAATGTTTTTTTGAACTTGCAAAAATGTTTTCTAAGATGTTATTTTGTAAAAAACTTGTTGTTGTTTTTCAAAACTTGTTTAAGTGTTTTACAAAATGTAAAAATGTTCCCGACTTTGTTTTTGTGTTTTGCCCTTCTCGGCCACCGTAATCAATAGCCTAATTATCACCATGTATGGTTAAGTGTTTACAATGCACTACCGGTATGTTTGCTATGTTTTTGTTACCATATTACTACACTGGAATTTAGCCTGAATTACCGGTATTTGTTCTGTATACCGTTATGGTAATTGTACTTTTTCAATAAATAAACCTAGTATTTTATAGGTTCAAATAGACACAAAATCTCGTTTTTATTAATTCTACTGGTAGTCTGTTTTGCTTCGAATAGAAATAGAGGCCTGTCTCTAATTCTGGCCTCCTTCCATTAATGGCCTGGACCGCGATGCACTTGAGTGAAATAAAGGCCCGGGCCTATATTAGAGGATTTACGGTATGCAGGTTACCTTGTCAAGTTATTTCTCTTTCTTTTGGCTTGCCAACGTAGTAGTTAGCTAGCAATATATTTTAAATGCCTTCTTATACCTTAACTGTTTTATAATATGCCTGTTTATTGCAATGTAAAGCACGTTTTAGTTGTTCTAAGTATGAAAGCCTTGCTAGCAAATTCACCACTCTCCCACTTCAGTTTTGTTTTCAGAATGAGAGATTTTGAGGAGGAGGATGCCATTACTGTGGCTCAACTAGAGGCAGGAGTAAGGTGGCAAATGGTCTTGGTCCTGGCTGAAGCTAGGACTCTAAGAGCAATGTGAAGGGAATTAGAATATGTGTGTTTCTCACTTTTTCTCAATTTTTCAAAAAAATTGACAAAACCAGGGCCATGCCCGATGCAGCCTCTGCTGCAAGGAGATAAATTATTCTACCAAGGGCTCCCATGCCCTTTTGGCACACTTTAAACACAGAAAAAACATACCCAAAAGGTGGTGGGTTATTATGACCCACACACAGCATATTTAGTGTCAACAACTCAGGGCCAGTCACAGCAGGGACCATCAATGCCTGGCCCATCACAACAGAGCTCATCAATGCCCGGCCCATCACAGCAGAGCTCCTCAATGCCAGGCCCTGAGCATATGAGGGAAA
Organism: Melanogrammus aeglefinus; assembly: GCA_900291075.1. NCBI lineage: Eukaryota > Metazoa > Chordata > Actinopteri > Gadiformes > Gadidae > Melanogrammus > Melanogrammus aeglefinus. The sequence goes on along the minus strand of OLKM01003956.1, from coordinate 4,368 downwards.
GAGTGAAGGTGCCAGTACCACTCTTTGAAAGGGTAGCAAATGCAGAAGTGAGTGTTGGTTAGCCAGTATGTGCTAGTTGTTGTCATAGATCATTACATTAAGCCTAGATAAGGAGACAAGGAAATCATTTTTTTAATAAAGAATGTGTTTTCGGGGCAAGAGGGTGTGAACCCAATACGCACGCACATAATGACGTCAGGCACTGGTCTGGGTAGCAATTGCAGACCAGTTCCCTCGCTATCTCAGAGCACCAGGACAATGTCTGTGGCGATCCAGGAGATGGTTGGATCGGGTGGATTGCCGGACAGGTAGTCACCCTCGACGGTTCGGAGGACTGGTATTCCTGCAGGAGAGGAGAGTCGGGTGGTGTGACGAGAAACACGAGAATTACTAGGAAAGGGGCTAGAGAGGTCGGAGGATAACTTAGCTAGGTAAGTTGTAGTTTGACGATCTTGGGCGACGAAAGGTTGAATGACTGGGGAAGATATACAGGTGGGCCGTGAATTGGTGATGATGGTCAGGTGCGGGTGATCACCGTGGGCTGGGTTGGGGAGTTCAGCAGGCCAGCCCCCGTACATGAAACAGAACATGACAGACAGACAAGACAAAAACAGAGTAAACTAGCGGCAGCTAGGATCCGGTGGGAGGAGACCGTGACAGTACCCCCTCCCTCTACGTAACGCCTCCTGGGCGGACGTCTGGCCAGTAATAGGAATGCGCTTTATGGAAATCCGAAATCAATGTATCATCATGTGATCATATTCCGTGACAGCCATTGCCGTGGTGTCTCTGGTCGCGTAACCCCTTCCCAATCCACCAGGTACTGGAAACACCGCCCCCTAGGAGAGGTATGTCTCCAGCAAAGCTGCCGGACCGGTCCACCACCGGGTGATTTGTACAATGATGCCGCGGTGGAGGTGGCGCAAGGCCGTAGCGACCCGCCAGAGGGTCTGGAGGAGAACAGGCTTGATCAATGACACATGAAACGTGGGTGTGAACCCGAAGAGAGGGAGGAAGCCGGAGAACGTACAGCACAAGGGTTTATGATGGCCTCGATTTCAAAAGGTCCAATGAACCGGGGCGCGAGTTTCCGAGAGGCTACCTTCAAATGGAGATCCTTAGTTGAGAGCCAGACCTTCTGGCCGGGGACGTAATGAGGTGCCGGTGTCCGGTGGCGATTGGCCTGCCGCTGGGAGCGGGTGGAAGCCCGAAGCAGCGCAGCCCGAGCTTTGTTCCATGTTCGTTGGCAGCGTAGGATGTGGGACCGAACTGAAGGAACAGCAATCTCTGCCTCCTGCGAGGGAAACAGCGGGGGCTGGTAGCCCAGGGAGCAGAGAAAGGGAGACATTCCGGTAGTGTCATTTCTGTGCGTGTTGTGTGCGTACTCAACCCAAGGAAGATGAAGGCTTCCATGAAGGCGGGATTGGCGGCTGTGACGCAGCGTAGCATGCCCTCCAGTTCCTGGTTTGCCCGCTCCGCCTGGCCGTTGGTCTGAGGGTGATATCCAGAGGAGAGACTGGCTGTGGTTCCCAGGGCCAAACAAAAGGCTCGCCACACCTGGGAGACAAATTGGGGGCCCCGGTCCGACACGATGTCCGCAGGGATGCCGTTGTATTCGGAAAACCTGAGAAGACCATCAGCTCTGCAGTCTCTCTCGGCAGAGGGAAGTCCGCGTGTAGAGCGATGAAGTGTGGGCTGCCTTCGAAAAACGATTCAATTTATGGTGAGTGTATGGTGGTGGTTTACCTCTGGATGGAGGGAGACCGGTAACGAAAATCCAGGGGCGATGTTGGACCACGGACGACTGGGGATGGGGAGCGGGCGAAGCAGTCCCGACCGGGGGTTTGTTGGTTGTCTTGTTTGCGCGCACAGGTGGTACATTGCGGCGATGAAAAGACCTGGTGTCCCGTGTCCATGGGTAGCCACCCAGAACCGGGCGTTGCCAGGAAAGCCAGAGTCCGCGGTTGATCCCGGGGATGACAAGGCCAGCCTCGATGAGTGACCCCACTGTAATACGTCTGAACGGACTGCATCCGGAAACAAACAACCGACCGGGAGGGCCCGTGCCCGGATCGGCCTGATGAGCCTGGGCCTGGGTAACCAAGGACTCAATCCTCCAGACCACTGAGCCCACCACACAAGTGTGGTGGTAGAATGGGAGTCCAAAACCAGAACACTCCCCGTCCACGGAGTGCAAACGGGACAATGCGTCCGGCTTGGTCTTGCGGGAAACCCGGGCGATAGGAAAGGGAGAATTTAAAGCGACCAAAAAATAGCGCCCACCTTGCCTGGCGGGAGTTGAGACGTTTTGCAGACTGGATATAACTCAGATTCTTGTGGTCCGTCCACACGCGCCAACGAAGCGGCAGTTCCGCCCCTCCAGCCAGTGACCGCCACTCCTCGAGCGCGAGCTTGACGGCGAGGAGCTTCCCGATTTCCCACGTCGTAGTTCCGCTCTGGGGGAGATAGCCCTCGAGAGAGAGAAAGGCACAAGGGTGAAGCTTACCGTCCGAAGCTGAGCGTTGGGACAGTACAGCTCCAACCCAGTGTCCGATGCGTCGACCTCCACCACGAATTGCAGCTTGCCATTCGGGCGCTGCGTTGGAACCGGAGCGGAGACGAAGGGTCGCTTCAACACCTCGAGGGCCGCCGCGGCTCCCGAGGTTCCATCTGAAGGTCACCTTGACGGAAGGTCTCAGCGCTGTGAGGGGCGCGACGATGCGGCTGAAGTTCTCTATATGAACCTTCTGTAGAAGTTTGCAACCCCAGAAAGCGTTGGGAAGCTGCTTGCGATTTGGTGGGAGTAGGCCAATCAGCTACAGCAGCTACCTTTCCTGGATCCATCTCCAGCCTCCCCCTGGCCGATAACGAATCCAGGAAGGTCACCGATGGGCGCATGGAATTTCGCATTTCTCCGCCTTGACAAATAGACGATTCTCCAAGAGGCGCTGCAGCACTTGACGGCACATGCAGCTTGTGTTCTGCGAGGGGACGCGGGAAGAAAATCAGGATATCCAGACAAATGTACACGAACACAAAGCTGATGGGAGCATGGTCTCTCCAATACGTCATTGACCAAGGGCCTGAAATACTGCAGGGGCATTTGTAAGACCAAAAGGCTATCACCAGGTACTCGAAATGGACCTGAGATGGAGTAGTGGAGCCTGTCTTCCACTCGTCCCTCTTCTCGGCCATGCGGACCAAGTGGTAGCGTTACGGAGGTCGCTTGGTAAAAACTGTAGCACCCCGCCAGGGGTACAAAAGGCAGAGTCTATGAGGGCCAACGAGTACTTGTTCCTTATCGTAATGTCGTTGAGTCCCCTATAATCAATGCAGGGGCGAAGGGACTTATCCTTCTTGGAAACAAAAAAAACCTCTGCTTGCTACCGGTGAAGATGAGGCCGAATAATCCCTGCGGCCAAGAGAGTCCCGGATATACCCTCCAGGCCTCTCGGTTCCTGAAGTGAAGAGGTTTTAAACAGGCGGCTGCTAGGGAGAGGGGAACCCAGGAAGTAAATCAATGGCACAGGATCATAAAGGGCGATGTGTGTGGCAAGATAGTGCGTGTTGTTTACTGAATACAGATCCTAAATCATGATAGTCCAAGTGGGGCACCAACGTGAGGTCGCGGGGACTCGGGAAACCGGATCGTGTGGGGAGACTTGCCGCTAGGTGCTGGAGGCGGAGCGTGTAAACAGTTCAATAGGCAATGGGTACTCAAGCAGTGATACCTACCTGAGACACCCACTCTCCAATCTGGGGTTATGGAGACGAAGCCAGGGATGGCCCAGGAGACCACAGGAGTCTGGGGTGTATTCAATGAGGTGAAAGGAAAAATCTTTTCCTGATGGTTACCGAGAGCAGCAAGGACATGGAGCGTCTTGCTGCTTCATTCTTCAGTGCAAGCCGGTTGAGCGCACTCACCTCCATAGGGCACGTCGAGTGGGATCGCAGCGTACCTCACCAGTCTGTCGAAGCACCCTTCGCCGTCCAAAATAATCTTCTCCGTGTCCTCGCGCTCACGAAATCGACGATGCGGAGAGGGCAAGGGAGCACGTCTGCCACAGACAGTGAGTGGCCTTCAGCAGAGTACGGCAGAGTTTAGAATAGTTAGCGGACACAAATCGGAAATTTGATAAGGACTCCATTACGCCACGAGCCGGACCGTTTACCCGGCGCGGGACAGTGAAGGAGGATATGGCCCGTCCTCCCACAATTACATGCAAGGCGCCCGTCCTGTCGGCGCTGTCGCGTTCCTCCATGCGCTTAGGTGGACGCGCCCCAGTGATAGGGCTCTGGCTCGCGGAAGGCTCGGGCTCACGAAAAGGCCGTCGGTAATCCGCGGCCGGCCGCAGGTCTCACTGACTG
>OLKM01003955.1:0-27336 GCA_900291075.1 Melanogrammus aeglefinus | reverse complement strand
CATCCACAGAAGGCAGCCCCTTTAGATAATTGGGGAAGCCGAGGCTAATAAATCACATAGGCCACGCCTACTGGGTATTAAAGCAGAGCCGGAAGCCAACAAGGTCAGAAACATCCGGCAGGCCATACTTGCGAGTTAGATGCAGAGGTCTGCTGTTTGTCGCTCACACGCGCGCACAATACAATTCCCCTTCTTTTGCTTCATATTTACCAAACCGAAATACTTTTATCAAATAAAGTGAGTTTAAAAAGCGACAAAGGATTGGAAATACTTCCTTACAAGAAACCTTTGTCATCTCAAGTGAGGGAGAGACAGGGTGGCAAGGCTAAAAAGGTGGATTTTGTGCCAGCCAGAGTACAATGCTACGCCAAACACAGATTAAACTGTCATGCGTTCGGGCCAGCTTCAAGGTAACTAAACTGATTGCAAGCTGTGGAAAGATTTTTGAGTGTTTTGCATTGGCAACGGATGAGAGCAATGATGTGCAGGATACAGCATAACTGCTGATTTTTATACAGGGAGCAATTTTTTTTGAAGTGTCCCGAGGAGCTGGCAGATCTACAAAGGCTCACGGATACTACGACAGGAGAGGATATTTTTTGTAAAGTACGCCAAACGATGGAAGAGTTGGATTTAGACTTGTCTAAGCTGGCTAGCGTCACAACGGACGGTGCTCAGAGTATGGTTGGTGCGTTACAGTGGCTAGTGGGGCGTATAAAAAGAGAATGGAGGAATCACCCCCCCACTACAAGTCCACTGCCTGATGCTCAAGGCCACAAAAACGTGTGATTCCCGCACATAGCCACAAACCAAGTTGCAATGCCAACACATTTAGCCGCAACGGAGCAGCATAAAGACACAGACGGGTATCCAGGAGGCCGTGGTTCAGCACCATGCTTGGCCATTCAGAGCACATAACTAACTGATTCCACACCTGCCCAGTACACCCAGTACAAGCAAAAACATAGACTTTATGTATTTTAATTACATGAAGTTTTTCCTTGTAACTTTATTAGGTAAGTTCAATGTGAGGGTCCTATTTAATGCAATGTGTTTCAACCACGCTGAATCAGTGTAAAGACATTAAATAAAGTTAATGCAAAAGTATACATAAACCTTGTGTTTATTCACTTAAAGGTAATGTGAACTTACATAAACCGTGTGTTGATTCAGTTAAAGGTAAGGTGAACTTTCACATAAACTTTGTGATTATTCAGTTAAAGTTAAGGTGAAAGTTCACATGAACCCTATGTGTTAAAGTATACAATAGTAATGCATTTCAAATGTGTTATCCTACCTCCTGCTAAAATCACAAAGCAACACAGCATATCTCTTGACAACTTTATTTTCAAAGTTCAAATTTTCAAAATTACAGTAACTTTAAATGTGTACCACATGGCTGCCACACCTGACACTACTGGTGGATTCAATGATTCGTTTACGTGAACCAGTTTGCGTCAGTCAGTTCGCCAAGATGAGTCGTTCGCGAATCGTTCGCTTCGTTCAGGTCCAGGTTTCCGGTGTCGGTAGCGGTGAAATCGCATCATGAAATGCACCCATTGCATGTTCTCAGCTTGAGTGACAGTCAGACTCACGTGCTACCGGAAACTCGACTGAACAGGTTTCAGTCGAGTTTCCGTGACATCGAATGGGTGAATCAATCTATGGTCATGGAATGTGCTAATGTTGCACGGTTCTGCTGACTCCAACCCCACTGAGTATCAGATAGACTCTCAAGGATCGTGGAACACTTCGTCGGTCACTTCAGCTACTGACTATATTCCTGAAAGGTGAGTCAATATCGTAATTGTATATATTAAAAAATAACCCGAGATAAACGAACAATGTGGAAAACCCTAACCCTAAAATATAACACCATGCTACTCGAAAGAAAATGTTAACGAGCCACCTGAGGTTTTACTTACCTCAGAGATAACGCGTTAGTTAATAATGATATGCGTGCGGCATATCATGCGGCATCTCATGCGGATCTGCGCAAACAGTAGTGATGTGAACGATACGTCAGCGAGTCGACTTCGTGGGTCTGGGAGGAGTCAAATTCTGAGTCGCGAACGAGGTTTTGAATGAGGTGAACCGAGAGAGAAGAACACAAGTTCGGTTTCGTTCTGTTCGAACGAATCAGTTCGCGACCGAGCCACCACTACCTGACACCTGTGGTGTTGGCACTTGAACAAGGCACATCACAGCCACTACAGGCCCTGCTGAATTCCAATTTGTGTCTACCTCAACACAAATACAGGAAGACAAGAACCACAATTGTGAAGGCTAATCAGACACTGATGCACCGGAACAGTATGGCACGCTATAGCATGAACTGATCTCTTTTTTAAAATTCAGCACTTTACAACTTTAAGGAACATCATCTTTGATATCTTGCAATTAGAAGATGATAATGAAAGCAGTGGCCATTTGATAGTGCCACTTGAATAATCTATTACAAATAAATACAATGGCTTCACTGCCAATTCCAGCTTTAGAAAGCATGACCATGCCACACACCCATTCACATCTTCTACCTAGAAAAGAGAGGAAACACAGATGAAAATATAATAAAAGCTAACATTTTAGCAGAAACTATGGCTTAATTAAGCTTCAACAACTGACAATGCCATCACATATACTCGCCTAATTGAGAGGTTGCCCATACAACCTGAGTTGATCTTTGTTGATTTTGCAGTATGGTGATGTGCCCCGTTTATTTTGCCTTATGGTGATGTGTCCTAAGTAACAAGAAAAAAAAAAGGAGCATGAAAAATATTTAAATTTTTAGTACCCAGTGTGGATGAAAAACTGCAGAAGTTAAATAAGTTTGAACACACTGAAAAATAACTATCTTTTTGCCATATCCAGCCAAATTCAACAAAAATGTATACCCCCGGCCAAAAAAAAATTCTGAAATATATTTATATTATTTTTAGAGTAGGTCTATAAATAACATGACCCATCAAAATTTAAATGTTTGTCTATCAATCACTTCATTTACAGCGCCAAATCACAATTTACGTCAGCTCATGGGACAACTAACTTACTCCTTCATTAAAATCTAACAGAACATTCCCACATGAGCGGCATTTAACCCCCCCCCCCACAAAGAAATAAAACAATTCACATTAATATTATATTATTTTTTAGAGTTATTAATAACACCACCCATCAGAATTTAATTCATGTTAAATCATTTCATTTATATCGTGCTAAGTCACAATAATACGTCAGGCTCAATGTACTTTAATAATTACTCCTTCCATTAAAATGTGTAGATGACAACACTGCCACAAAGCAGTGCATAAGTTGGCACAATGTAAAATGACTAAGAACAACTCTGACATTAAATTAATACGTTTCAAAATATTATAAGTACTCAGTCAAGCCTTGCGTTGATTCGGCTGTCCCAACTGCAGAGCAATACGTGAGTACAGCGCTCTGACTGCGCAGCAGAGTCAGATGTCAGATCATAGGGTCCATGAGCCAGCCAGCACAGCAATAACATTGCTCAGTTAGTCTAGCCTCACGTCATTTAGCATACACAAGCTAGCAACTTTAGCATAAGCTCGGTCCGCGTACTCCGGCATTGAAAATGACAGAACCGTTCCCCGTCATGAGCGGTCGATTTTGACACAGTAACACTTAGTCAAATACTATTCACATGAATATATATTATATATTTTTAGAGTTATTAATAACACCTACCAATCAGAATTTAAATGTCATGTTAATCATCACTTTAATTTAACAATCGGCAAGTCACAACTCTACGTCTGATGGCGACTTAACTAACTTACTCCTTCATTACAATGTGTAACAGAACTTTCCACACAGCAGCATTTGGCTAATGTTACAATGACAAAGAAAAACTCTGACATTAAATTAATACGTTTCAAAATATTTTAAACTCTGTAGCCTTGCCGTGAATTCGCTTTCCCACTGCAGAGCAAGTCAGTGAGTAAGCGCCCGACTGCAGCAGCAGCAGGTCAGGTCAGGTCAGGTGCCATGTGCCAGCCAGCAGCTAAAACATGTGCTCAGTTAGCCTAGCGCTAGCCCTTAGCATAAAAAAAGCTAGCCCTTAGCAAGGCCGTCGCGTCCCGGCAATGGAAATGGCAACACCCGGCCTCGTCTCGGTCGCTCTGACACAGTAACTTAGTCAAATATATTTCACAGAAATATATTTATATTATTTTTAGAGTATTAATAACACCACCCATCAGAATTGAAATGGTTAATGTAATCAATCACTTAATTTACAGCACCAAATCACAACGTCAGCTCATGGGACTTAACTAACTTACTCCTTCATTAAAATGTAACAGAACATTCCCACACAGCAGCATTTGGCTAATGTTACAGTGACAAGAAAAACACTGTTTGACATTAAATTAATGTTTCAAAACATTTTAAACTCTGTAGCCTTGCCGTAATTCGGCTTGCCCACTGCAGAGCAAGTCAGTGAGTAAGCGCCCGACGGCAGCAGCAGGTCAGGTCAGGTGCCATGTGCCAGCCAGCAGCTAAACATGGGCTCAGTAAGCCTAGCGCTAGCCCTTAGCATAAAAAAAACTAGCCCTTAGCAAGGCCGTCGCGTCCCGGCAATGGAAATGGCGACACCCAGCCTCGTCTCGGTCGCTCGGACACCCAAAGTATTTTAATAATGCAGGCTGAGCGACAGTAACTTAGCCCAACCATTAGCTTCATTCTGCTTACATAACCGGGGTGGAAGCAGTGCTGCTAGCTCATGGTAAAAGCCATATCCTGGCGTGCTTTCAAAAATATAAAGGCCTTCGAGAAACTCGAAAAAACAAAAAAAAAATAACATCGATATTATTCTGACATATCATATCACTACCATTAACACAATGCATTACAAACAATTAAACTTACCGTATTAAGCCCACTTGTCGCTGTCCGTCGGTCAGGATCAATGCGTGTGGCATGTGCTCCGTATCATGGCAGTGCCAAGTGTGTGTGAGGGCAGTGTGGGCGAACCCGACTAGAGACTAGACCAGGGTTGTCAAAGTCGAAATAGCACAGAGGGCCAAAAAAAAGTTTGCAACGAGCCGAGGGCCGGTCACAATGAATGGTAGGGAGGCAAAGAAAAAGTCACAGCAAGGCCCGGTAAGGGCCCGTGTCCACCAAAAGCGTTTTTAAAAGGCGGAGCGCTCCGTGCCGCTGCCTTTCAACGTGTTTTTCAACGGCGTTTTGTGCGCGCCGCAAAAAAAAGGCGCAGCGGAGCGTTTTTTCGTTTACGTCATATACGCGTCATCGCTTGTATCCATAGATACAAGCGAGATATATACAGCATAAGCATATTTCTAAGCTGGTATTATAAAGCATATATATACGCTTCTATCTGTTGGCTCCATCGTTCTGGCACCTGAACGTCCTCTCGTCTGGTTGCTCCTAAGATTTTATTAGAAAATGACTGCCACGATTATTAGCGCTTCTTGCCGTGGCAGCGCAGGTTTTGCGGACAATTCCCCTTGCGCCTGTCGTGGTTGCCCGCGGAGGAAGAATGTGGGTCACAGCATTAATCGTTGGCAGGAGGCAGTACGGGGGAGTACCCACCGCGCTGTTGTGTCCAAGAGAGCTCTGCCTGGACGAGGATCGCTTCAAGGAGTATTTCCGACTGAACCGGCAACAGTTTGAAGGAGTTTTAAAATGTATTGGGCCGACCATTCGCCAAGCATGAAACACCAATTATAGAGGAGAGCATCAGTCCCGCCCAACGGCTGTGCATTTGTCTGAGGTGAGTAGCATAAACTGAAATGTGTAAAAAACAGTTGGTAATTTAACGTAACGTCTTTGTCATATGGATAATTTAAACGGTTTGCCTTCTTATTAATTCAATAAATTAAATGCAGGCTATTTTCATATTTAATTAATAAGAAGGCAAACCTTTATTAGCCACTGTGCAGTTCTTTTTTGTTTTCTAATTAACTGAAGATAATGTAGGGCTATCTTTTTGTTTATGTTGCAGGTACCTGTCAAACTGGAGGACTCGTCCCGTCGATCCATCGCATTCAGCTACAAGGGTGGGGTTCTGCACTGTGGCGAGGATTGTAAAAAGTGTGTGTGAGGCCATATGGCAGTGTATGGTTCTCCACATACATGCCTGTGTCCAGGGGCAAGAGGGACTGGAGGAAGAATAGCGGGGGACTTTGAGAAGCTTGGCGGACTTCCCAAACTGCCTCGCCGCCATAGACGGCAAACATGTCGTCATCCAGGCCCCACCGTCTACTGGCAGCCAGTACTTTAATTATAAGGGGGCATTCTCCATCGTCCTTCTGGCGGTGGTGGATGCCCGCTATAGATTCAGGGTCGTGGATGTGGGGGCCTACGGCAGGAGCAGTGATGGAGGCACGCTGTCGTCTTCGGCCTTTGGCACTGCTCTGCGGCTGGGGAACCTGGACCTTCCACCTGATCGACCCAACCTGGAGCAGACCATCTGGGACCCCCAGCCGCATGTATCCTATTCGATGGGGGATGAAGCTTTTCCTCTGCGGAGGAACCTCCTGCGGCCCCTACCCTGCGCCAAACCTGGGGGGAGAGGCGGATGATATACAAACTTTCGGCTGTCCCCATGCCCGGAGGATTGTGGAGTGCGCCTTTGGCATCCTCGGCCAACCAGTGGAGGCTTCTACAGGAGGGTTCTCGGCGTGTCGCCAGAAGTTGCAGAGGCAGCGCCGTGAAAGCCACCTGTATCCTCCACAAGTACATGCGTTTGGGATGGTGGAGGGCGAGGAATGGCCTCCGCACTCCCAACTGTGCCAATCACAGGGTGCAGTGCAGAGCATCCCCAGGGTCGGCAGCAACAACGCCTCGCGAGGGAAGCGGTCGCAGTGAGGGGAGACCTTCAGAGAGCTATTTTTCAATCTCTGCCTGGTCGAGTGACTTGGCAGGATGGAATTTAGTTCCATAATTTTTGTATATATTTAAATCAAAGAAGGCGAAAAACCAAAACTACTAATATTAAATTTCTTAAATCAATCTAAACATTCATGTTGTATGCTGGATTACTTCTGAAGACAAAAACACACCTTTTAAACACCTTCATCATCATCAGAGGCATTCATTATGTATCTGCTACCTAATGTAATGAAACAAAAACAACATTGTCTTAGCATTAATATGTTTAATTAACTTGATTCATTAGAAAATGATTCCAAGATATTATGGTAACACATTTGAAACATTTCTTATAGCTTATTACTAAATCTAAATAGAAAATGAATTCCAAGATATTAATGTACACATTTGAAAACATTTCTTATAGCTTATACTAAATAATAAATAGAAAAATGATTCCAAGATATTATGTACACATTTGAAACATTTCTTATAGCTTATACTAAATCTAAATAGAAAATGATTCCAAGATATTATGTACACATTTAAAAAAAATCTTAAAACTAAATCTAATAGAAAATGATTCAAATTAATTACAAATACTCTCCAAACTCCAACATCGTACAGGACCTGCTGCATCCTCATGCGCACCTGGGCCTTTTTTTGGTGCGACAACCTCCTCAACGATGGGACGAGGCTGAGCATAAAATGCTCATCCTCGTCAAGAGCCACTGCATTCTCCTTTTCCTTTTGAATAGAGGACAAGATGGACTTCTGGAACGCAGACAGCGGCTGCTCCAGCTGTCTCCTCCGTGGTGGTGGAGGTGCAGGACGCAGCGGTGTGACCAGAGCCACCGTAGAGGTAGTGGGAGGAGATGGAGGAGAGGTGTCCGCAGTGGACTGGAAGAGGCTGGGAGAGGGAGGAGATATCTCCTCTTCACTTTCAGCCACCACCTGTGAAAGAAAGCATACATTTGTTTGTTTAAAATGTGCAAATTAAAATGGAGTGAATTCTTATAAAATATCTCTGCATTCTGGCTTCACCTAACAAAAACCTTCCCTGAAAAAAATAAAAGGTTAAATAAAAATGAATCTATATGGATGTGTGTCTGTTTACAAATTTTAATAGGGTAATTACATCATCAATATCGTCATTCCTTTAGCACAAGCTCAGTCTTATCCACAGCCAAGACCACTAGTATGGTTAGGGTTATGTTTTTAGCATATGTTTTAGGCTACTAGCTTTTGGTTAATAGGCCTACCAGTAGCCTACCTCTCGTTGTGGGGACATCATAGGCGCTAGCAGGGCCAAGATGTCCGGCGCTATTTTCTGACTATCCTGGCTATCTCCCTGCTCCTCTGAAACCATATTAGTGGTCGTGGCCCTCTCCTTTACATGGCGCTCCAGGAAGCCCATGATTGACATGTACTTCCACCTCTTAAAAGAGGTGGCACCTGCCCCACTTTTCTTCCTGTCTCTCTCTGCCCTCCTCTCCTTCAAGTACTTGTCCCGCAAGTACTTCCACTTCTTGCGGGACACTTCAGCTGTTGATACAAGATTATGTCTCTACAATTAGCAATTCACACAACCTACAAGGTTAATATCAAGCCTACCTATCAGTAACGTTAATGCTAACTGAAATTTTAGTTAGCTTACTTGACTACCGTAGTTTGTAAACACAAGAGCAAGTAAACGAGTGGCAGTTTGTACCTAACGGCTAGAAGGTTAAATGCGATAATATCGTTAATAAACATGATAATAATATAAATAATAAATGAATAATTCTCACCTGTAACGCCCAGCACAGCTGAAATGTCCCGCCAGGCCTGGTTGCGTTTCGTTATGTCATGATATGACTTAATAGTGAGGTCGTACAGGACCGGACACTCGCTGGCAGCTGTGATAAGACTCTCGTCCGACATGTTTCAGTTTGTTTCAGTTGGTGTTTTTGTTGATACTTTGAGCCTCGCCTCCTCCTCGATTTTGATTGGTCGGTTCAAAAAAAAGCGCCGATGACGTGGAGCGCTTTTCTTCAAAAGTTCAACTGTTTTCAACTGGGGGGCGCGCGGCTGAGAACGCGCGAGGCGCCCGGAGCGTTTAACCGCCCGGGCGGCTTTTTAAAAGGCGCGCCGCATGCGCGTCCTGGCATAGAGAATGCATTGCAGACAGACGCTCCGCCTTTTTAAAACGCTTTTGACGGACACGGCCCCTAAAGGTGCTTTTTCATTACAGCTGAGTTCTCTAGTTCCTCAGCAGGGGCAGGGTTGTCACGGGGGCGCATTGTCTCTCTCTTTTCGATCCTCTCGTCAGCTCCAACTCACTCGTCTGCACCTCGATTACAAGCATGTCGTGGTTTTCCACACAGCTGAGCTGTCATTTAACTTTGGTGAAGAAATAACAACAGTCTTGTTCAGTGGTATCGGTGGTTGCTGTTGCTACTCTGATTTTTACTCTGATTTTCTAAAATGTAGTGAAACATATGTAGAGGCCTAAAACAAAACTCCTTTGCTCATGAACTTGGTTCACCATTTCCACCTCTTCCCCCAACGAACCATGTATTACTTAGTGTACTATGGGGCACTTAAGGGTTGCAGAATGCAATGCAATTATGTAAACATCAAAGTAAAGCTAATATGAACTGTTAAGTGTCACAGTAATTTGTATTGAAACAAATAATAAATGAAATTACCTCCCACTTGATGCCATGTGCCTTGGCATGGAACACGGACAACAAGGACTTCATGGCAGTCAAGTTGCTGTATCCAGGGCAGGCTTCACTTATTTTAGTTACAGTATGTAGCATCAGTACTTGCAAACTTGGACTTGAGAACATGGGATATGCTGCGAAGATCTCTCCCCTGTAAGATTGCATACAGCATTGCAATAATTGTTGTACTGATGGCAAACATACAGTAACAGCCACACAGAAAAGATGAAACTAATATTGTAGTTTTAAAGGTCATTTAGCATACTATTGTCTGAGGTGCTGGCAAATGTGTCACCGTGTCACAAATTAATGGAACACCCCTCACATTTTTGTAAATATGTTAATATAACTATTCATGGAACAACACTGAAGACATGTCACTTTGACACAATGTAAAGAAGTCTGTGTACAGGTTGTACAGAGTAACAGTGTAAATTTGCTGTTCCCCCAAAATAACTAAACATACAGCCATTAATGTATAAACTGCTAGCAACAAAAGTGTGTACACCCCTAACTGAAAATGTCTAAACTGTGCCCAAAGTGTCACAATTTTGTCTGTCCACCATTATTTTCCAGCACGGTCTTATCTCTCATGGACATAGAGTTCACTAGAGCTTCACAGGTTGCCTCTAGAACCCTCTTCCATCCCCCCATGACCACATCATGGAGCTGGTGACACCTTGTGCTCCTCCACCTGCTGTTCAAGGACGCCCCCCAGATGCTCAATAGGAATCACTGGAACCAGGTCTGACAAGATTACCATAAACTTTTTTGGCTCAGAAGATGTCCAGCATTGTGGTGGTGCCCTAGTGAAGAGCACCAATGGCGCGCTTCGGCTCGGCACAGCGCGCTATTTGCGTGTTTCCACTAGCACGTAGTACCTGCAACCAGGTCCTATTTTGGTAACACCTCAGCCCTGGTTCCAAGCGAGCCGAAACGTTACTATACGTGACGTCAGCCGACTGCCTTGCACTGATTTGCCAGAGCGTCGTCACTGGAGCAGGCGCAAGCCCGACTGCCGACATGAGAAACAAACCCGCTAATTTCAAAAACACACCGACAACAGCTCCACTGATCTGTACATTAGGCTGCTGTTGTTCATTCATGTGAGTTAAATGTCTGCTGAGAGGAAAACCTGCTGTGGTCCGTGATCGAGGTGCAGCTGAGTGTGCTTGGAGCTGACAAGAGGAGGGAACTTTCTTGGCCCACCTGGCTAAAATGACAAAGTTCAGAGTGCAACAGAGCATCACTGTTGTGTCCTTGTGAATCAAATGATTATTTCAAAAGTGACTTCACTACTGGTAGATTGTTCTCCTGCTGTCCACTACAGGTGCTCCCATCCATATGCTGAGGAAAGATTTGGTCAACAGGAATACACTTTTTCTGCTGAGCCTTCCTAACCATTCACAAAGTGAAATACATTCATACCCCAAATAGTTTGTCCGCTAAAGTTGAATTAAATCAACTATCCACATGACTTTGATGCAGGGGACTTGATTGTTTGGGCCTGAATGTTGCTTGCCATCTTCATCCCGTTTGCTCCATCATGGCTGGTCTGATGACTTTGGTTTTCTTCTCCTAAAAAGCACAAAATAATCAAAGTATTGCAGTTAAGCACATAGACTTCCTGCACAAATAAGTACTTTTTCTGTTGGTATGCATCATGACATCTGACACCCATGCATAGAACAAGATATAGAAATTACCTTTGGGTTAAGCTCCTGTGTCAGGCTCTTTGTTTTACTGAGCATCTCATTGAGCTCAACTTCAGCTGATGCCATAGTAACTAAACAACAAAAGATCTTAAATCCACTATCTCTGATCTGTGGAGAAAGTGTACCCTCTGCTACATGTTTCTACCTGAGCTTACCTCTGTTTATACAGAGGGCTGGGGGGATACTACAGTACTACTAACCAGATACAATAATATTTAAGAAGATACAGGGAGTGAGGGAAACTGGTTATCTGTAAACAGTATAATAAAGGTAGCCAACAGTGACAGCAGAGACAAGAAAACTTTGTCCAATCACGTTAATTTAGCTATGTCAGAAAGTTAATCAAATTTAGGCAAATCAAGGAAAAATAGCTTTATGCTGAATGCATGCTGGACTTGAACTGCTTTCCCTCAGATTCCCAAGCCAAGTACTTCTGGAAAGAGCTACTACCACCCCCAACTAAAAAGATGACAATCAATCAATTTGTTTATTTCGGGCATGCCAATTTAAATCATCATCACACTTCATCTTAGTTCAAATAATACAATACACATGGCCGAAAGGGAAAGCGGGAGAAGCAAAAGCTTATCTAGTCCCGCCCCCATTACACAAAGAATAAAAAATATTTATCATAATCTTTAATCTGTATTTCATACAAATACCAATAAACAATTTATTTTACAATTACTCCAACAGGAAAAATAGAACATGAAAATGAACTCAACTGAATGAACAGTGCAGAAACAGCAGTTCTTTATTTTGAGCTGTACTGCTGCGCTGGCTCCCAAGTGTCATCCCATTTCTAGCCGCTGCAGGATATTGAAAGAAGAAAATTCACAAGAAATTGTAGTTTAAAGAATGATGTTACCTTTGGAATATACAAAATTGGATGATTGTACGTTTCTTATCTTTCATTTGAATATATCAAGCTATATTAATCGTGAAAAGTAATTGAAGTCTTTGTGAGCACTTAAACTGGGTTCAGACTAGTGCATATCATTTATGGGAAATCATGCAATTTCAAATTGATTTGTCATCTACAAATTATGTACAATTTAAATAAGTTACATATTTCTCACTCATTAGACTTTTTTTTAGGTGCAGGGTGTTGTGTTTTGATACTCTCTGGTCTTGGTAGTGTCTTGTCTCAGTTTAGGCGGTCTTGACTACGGGCTCTAATTTTGTAGACCAGGTGCAGGCGCGGTGCAGAAAAGTATGCCGCGGCACACGGCATGTTCAAGCGCATTTTGACAATTTCATGCTTGGCGCCGGGGCACAGTCACTCCTCCCGGCCTTCCCACAGGCGCAAATGTAAAAGAGGGAGGAGAGAAGACGTGAATGTGAAATGAGGAGGAAAGGAGGCGTGGAGGAGGGTTTTTTACACAGCCGATTCAGATCTTCACTAATCAAATGAGCTCCTCTCCTCACCTTTAAATGCACAAAGGTTGATGTGCACATGCAGCAACTCTGTCATTAATATTCCCACATGGACGAGGGAGACAGCGACGCCAGACAGCTAAACATTTTACAGGAGGAAACTGATGTTTTGGTCCGGCCGGGAGGTCCAAGCACATAGTGGCCAAATACATGAGACCTCCATGGACTGAGCAGAAGTCATCTGGGAGGTTACTGTTAACCAGATGTGTGAATAAACAAACCAACAAAAAACACTCTTTTCTTTTGAATTTTCTGAGATGAGATATGCCAATTATATGATCCGCCGAGGCTGTTTGTAGTTGGCTGAGAGAAAAGATTGTTTTTAGTTTTTCGTTACGGCTGCAAGACGATGCGGCACAGTGTGTGGTGTCAACAGCAGCCACATACAGTCATGCACCCTCACAGTCCTGCTCTTGGCCCATCCACAGCTGCTTTTTAATCCCAGTTTGTCCGGTTTCAGCTGGGTTCATTCAGTCAGGTGGAGTTTCCATTACGCACGCCAACCGCCTTCGATCTGTTATCAGATGCAATGTGCCTGACATTCTGGAAACCAGTCTGTGAGGCTTTGGTGCCGTGTGTGCACAGCGCGCCCACTGGGCTGGTGTCAACCAAATTACCTCTGCGCTGAGATTAGACCAGGTTGGAGCTGGCGAGCTTTTAGCGCACTCTCGGCATCTTTTGCCACAAAATTATCACTACGCCAAGCTGAATCTGTGGCACCTCCCACAGTTGCGCCGCCACACCCATCTCCATGTGCCGCAGTCTAGGAAATTGTCAAATTCACTCTGCCCGGTGTTGCACCGGACGAAATTACCACTGCGCTGGCTGCGCCGCACTACGCCACCCTGTGTTTTGCCACAAAATTAGAGGCCTACAAGTCTAAAAGTATCACCCCGACTAATCATTGTTCACGACCGATCTTGACCCTGTGTGAGTTCATAGGTTGTCTGGGAGGCATCACAACAAACTGTCAATTATGGATAATGTATATGGAGGACTAAATGTGACACAATTAAATAAATAAATACACCATGATATAATTTACTTAAATGTGTCATTAATGAATTAAAATTGGAATTAAATACATAAATGTGTAATTAAATGTGTCATTAATTCATTCAAATACCGATTCATTTAATGTAAAATACATATATAATTATTTCACTATTTACATTTACATTTCATGGTCCTGCCTTGCAGTGCTTCTTGAATTGTCAAACTGTCAAACTCACCCATCAAAAGTTGGTCAAAACGCCTGATTGGTTACCCTGCGCATCAAGCCAAGACAAATCAATTCCAGATAATGGATTGATGCAGAGCTAGTGAGTGCGGAAATTACTCCAAGAACTTCAATAAGTTCCTCTGCTTTACTAGCTAGCTACATGCTCTGGGACAGCAGGTCCTGCTTCTACATCCTCTGCTAAGTTTAAAATGTCTCTCACCAACTCCCTGGAAAGTTCATGGACATCCTCCATCGTTTCTATCCAGGTACTCTACTTCAGACAAAAGCAATGGATCAGACTAGATTCGCGTTAGCCCCACCCACTGAGTTTGATGAGTGAGTTTGACAGTTTGACAATTCAAGAAGCACTGCAAGGCAGGACCATGAAATGTAAATAGTGAAATAATTATATATGTATTTTACATTAAATGAATCGGTATTTGAATGAATTAATGACACATTTATGTATTTAATTCCAATTTTAATTAATTAATGACACATTTAAGTAATTATTTCATGGTGTATTTATTTATTTAATTGTGTCACATTTAGTCCTCCATAAATGTAGCGCTGTGAAAAATAAAAGGAAGAAAAAATGATAGTGGAGCTGTTCCTGGGTCTGGTAAAGTGTACAGTCTGACTGTCTGTTCTTCACAGAGAATGTGGGGATCTTAACATCAAGGTTCACATTGTAGGAGATGCCAGACTAGGTCAGGACATTTAAGAAATTATAACTTGCGTTGTACAGTGCTGTAGACGCAAAATCGCTAGTCGTCAATTATGTGACACTACACGTCAGTTTTTCATTCCCAACACTCATAATCGGGCACGACGCTGGAAATGTGTCAGTGCGAAGTGTGAAATGTGCCACAACGAAATCGTGTCAGAATCGCCCTGAAATCGTGTAGTCTGAACCCAGCTTTACTCAGCAAAAGAAGTGACTTTTAAAGGTAATGGCAACCACAGTATCACTGTATTGCCTTTGTTTATGAAGAACTTACCACCTGGAGCAGGTGGTAAGTTTCTTTTTCCCTTAAGGACATTAAAAAGAGACTTATTTATAAGACAAACAAGTACAGTTCTTAAGCATATGCATTCTGGGAAATGGCTGAATAAATGTTATAATATAGCAACAAGAAACCTGTCAATTAACTTTGTTCTTTATAGACAGGTTTCTGTGCAACATCATCGCAGATGTGCGTGCGCAGCCAGGGTGCAGAAAGCAGGACAGGACAAAGGGCCTTAAAGGCGGCGAGAGTCTGTGCAGCACCTGTGTCATAAAACTCAAAATAATAAAAACTAAAAAGCCCATATGCACGCAAACTGTCATCTTTGCCCCCTGTTTGCGCACACACCTAGTATTGTTTGTACACAAGAAACCCGTCTATATTGCCAATCTGGGTTAGCCTTTAAAACATTGAGTTTTAAACTGTGCTACCGAAATCCCTTTTCAAATTCGATGTTTATAGTGGGATAGGGTAATCCCACTATAAACATTGAATTTATATCAAGAGACTCTAATGACTACGTTTACATGCACTTCATTCTTGCAATGGGGTGCACAGGGCGATGGGGCAGTACGGAGTGCAAAGTTGGATGTAGACTGTAGGGCAAAAGTAGGTTGTGATTGGGTGGATACCAGGCTGATTTGCATATTTCCCAGAAGTCTGTGAAGCTGTCAACAGAGCAGGAAGGAGATGTATGAGATGGCATGATGGTGGATCATGGGAAATAAACATTTTATTTTGGAATTATATTTTATAAGTGATACTGAACATCATATTTAGTCAGATTCTTGTATTGATGTTCTAATAATACATTTTTGTATGAAAAGAATCACCTCATTTGTGTCATTGTGTAGGCATGGTAGTAATTATTATTATGAATATTAATAACAGCAGTAGTACAAAACCATGCTCCTGTTTGTTTTAGATGCCAAGATGTTTCTGCTGGTTCTCCAAGACCACAGTCGATGGTTGCCTCCGTCCTGAGCGTAATGGTGACAGAGAGATGTCAGCCGTCATGAACAAGACCAATGGGACTCGAAACAAACATACCCCCCAGTTGTTTTCCCTGATATTTATTTCTATTTGACACTCTGGTTATTGGGAGATTTATTTTTGTTCATTGTTCAATATTTCTGAATTATCTTGTTTAAGGACTTGTTTCTCTTTGTTGTTAAAAATGTTTTGTTGTTTAATAAAATTGGATAAAAACTACCAATGCTGCATTTATTGGTTGGTGTTAGTAATTAATATAGCACACTGCTACTGTAGATCAGATCGCTTTAATGACTAAAGTGCATCATATATAGAAGAAAGCAATACAGAGACAAAGAGATAAACCATGACAACGACATGGTACATTTTTGGCAGACAAAGCAATACAGAGACAAAGGATATCTGGACAGATAATCTTTATCTGCAGGAAACCATGACAAATGACATGGTACATTTTTGGCAGATAAAAGGCAAAAAAAGAGCAATAACAACAGTTACAGTAATTACAGTTATGTTACAGTAGCACTGACCACTTTGATGACATCAGTGTATTTGTATTTTTTTGTTTGTTTTTTCAGAAAGGTGTAGAGAGTAGCAGTGCTGCGCCCCCTGCTGGCAGAAAGGAGCCACAGCAGAGTGAGACCATGCAACGTGCCACAGGGAAAGAGGGAGAGACTTTTGCTGATTATTATTGTTGCCGTGTGTGCGTTCAGAGACCAAACCACACACTTTTCACAACTATTTTACACATTCATTCACACACATAATCATAACATAATTATGTGTGACTATTTTGTGATTGACAACAAAGGAATTAAAAGGAACATCATCATTTTAAAGGAACATCATGCATTATAACTATCTGTAACAGCTGTGCAGACTGTAATCCATCCAGTTATACAAGTCCTTTACAATAACCACCAGAACAGTATTATTTATGGAAGAAAGCAACAAAGTGTATCTACACTTCATTTTCATAACATAAACTGTGTGTGTGATTTGTCTGTGTGTACATGTGTGGTTGTGTGTGTGTGTGTGTGTGTGTGTGTGTTGTGTGTGTGTGTGTTGTGTGTGTGTGTGTGTGTGTGTGTGGATGCAGAATAATGGCAGTTCACTTGTTATTGACTGTCATTTCAATACAGCAGGATGAATTCTGATTGGAAAAAAAAACTCAGATGTATCCAGCTAGACGTAAAGATGATATATATATGTTTTTTAAAAAGCAAGTGTGTGGGTGTGTGTCCATCTACCAGCACACGAGTGTGTGTGTGTGTATCTGTCTCAGGGGACAGCCTTTCCTCAGTCAGTAAACATTCAGCTTGACAAATGTGATGTAAGCAGTAGGGCTGGGCAATATGAGAAAAAATCCGTCGATATCGATATATATTACAATATGACTCAAGTCACTATTTTTGTCAAGCCTAAATGTTCCATCATACACACAAGTGAGATTTGAAGATATCAGAAGGTTATTTTTGATTTAAATATTTATTTTCTGTCAAAAACTGAACATGCAGATGTAATGATGAACATATAATACAAGCAATGAGTAATAACAGTTTCAGATAAATAAAACTGGTATATTTATACAATAGTAATTTGATTGGACAGGACAGGAGACATTCCATGATATACAGCAGGCCTATTCAACTAGCGGCCCGTGGGCCAAATGCGGCCCCTCTTAATTTTTTTCTGGCCCGCAAGAGGTTGCATGCAAAAAATAAATAAAATAAAGGAGAAACATAGTTGCATGCAAATCAGGTTTCTGTGTATAGCCCGTGATACTAGCCAGTATCAGTACCCCACAATCAGGAACTGGCATCACTTATTCTGACAATGTTTGGCTCAACCGATACGTGTGAGTCTAG
Source organism: Melanogrammus aeglefinus (assembly GCA_900291075.1). NCBI lineage: Eukaryota > Metazoa > Chordata > Actinopteri > Gadiformes > Gadidae > Melanogrammus > Melanogrammus aeglefinus. Next base: position 9,528 of record OLKM01003955.1, on the reverse strand, counting down.
CTTTTCTCATGAATGCCATCAGAACAAGGGACCTATAAGAAGCTGCATGAGTGTCTCAGGATGAGCCAAACTAGGCAAACAAGGCAGTACAATCTTTCTCACTGACTCACTGGCTCAAAATATCTCATATGTACAGTAGTTCTGTTTTGTGATGATTCCAACAACATTGTTGAATTCTAAATACGTGAGAACAAAATCTTTTATAATGATACGATTAAAAGTGAAGAAGGAAGGAATGCGTCTGACAAGTTTATTCCATGTAGTAGTACTATATATATTAAGTTAACACTACTTTAAGTACGATTTATTTGCAGCGATTCATTCATGTAGTGTTACTCTGTGTGGCCCATGAACCCCCAGTGGTTTTCCTTTTCGGCCCACTTGTTAAGGAGGTTGAATAGCCCTGATATACAGTATAACAGCACTGGGACTTTTACATATCACTCAGCTGTTCAGGCGTTCTTTAACATTACATCAGATAGGAGTTAAATCAGAGCCACGCTCCCCATACAGGAGCTGCCCTATCTCTCTGCTGCTGCTACAGTTATAAACAGACGTGAAAATTAAAACCCGGACCTGACGTGGTCCGTCTAATTAGCGATCATTCTCATCCTAAACCCGACTGAAAAAGAAAAAGGAAGAGTAATCGCCGCGGTTAGCGCTTGTTTCGCCAGTGGCCAGTGTTTAGGTCGGCACAGCTGAACAGTTGCGGTGCGTCTGTCAGTGTGAACACACAACAGTGTCTCTGGTGTGAGCAGCAGTAAGCAGACCACAAATGAAAAACAAAGAGGGGGAACATAAAAAACAAAAACTCCATTCTGGACACACGCAGCCCTCCAGCCCCACCTGCAACACAAGATGCGAAGAAAACAAACAAGGCATTACTTAGTATGTCAGGCAGGACAGGTAAATGGCAACAAAACAACTGCAATCCACAGACGGATCAGTGCAATCAGCCTAGTGATTGAAGTGCAAAATCAACACTTGAGTACAATCTTAAACAGTATAAACAACACAAACCTTCAACTACTGTAATGACTGTGACTGTACAAGGAGTTGGTCCACTGCCTTCTGGAAGTCAGAGAAAGTCTCAAATGTCTGTCCAGTGAGGTCTTTGGAGGTGGAGGACTTTGAGGCTTCACAAAAGCTTCTTTTTTTTTGTACTTTTTGTGGCCTTGTGTGGGTTGGCCACATAGTGCACAAATAGAAACTTTTGACCCAGGCTGAGATGCAGCCCCATCACGCTCTGCTCTTCTTCTCTTGTAGATGGTGGACCGGGCAAGAGACAGCTGCTGAGTGGGACTGGTCACCGGAGGTGGCACTGTCTGGGGCATCGAGGTCATGGCTGCGGTCATGGAGGTTGAGGAGGTCGAGCTTGTTCCAGCTTGAATGCTCTGCGGGGTGAGGGGTTTGGGAAGAAGTGGAGGAATTGTACTTGGTGGGGCTCTTGCTTTAATTTTTCTTGTCCCTGCCAGGGACGGTGTGACCACATACTGCACCTGAGGCCGGCTTGTGTGTGGCCTTTCCTCCGGCAACTCCGGTGCTGGGGTTTGGCTGCTGGCAGAGATGCTCTGGTGACCGACGCAGTACAGCCAAACCTTGGTCAGTCACATTTGTGGCTGACAAGGCCTCCTGTCTCCTGATGAACTCAGCAACGCACTTGGTGTTAATCTTCAGGATGGGAATCCCGAGCTTGCTGAGTTCCGCGTCGTCCATCGTCACTCTCTGCTGCACACGCTGATACAGTGTGGTGACCTGATGCTTCAGCGGTGACCCCCGAGCCTTTGCTCCAGAGCCAGGATGAAGCCAGAGCTGTTTAATTAAACAGTACATGAGCCGGTTCTTTCTGGCGTCCAGCAGATGGGCAGCTGAGTGCCGCTTGCTGAACTTCAGCTTTTGAACCAAAGATGACTCAGCTGGATCTCCATTGGTGCGGCCAAACAGCGCGTTCCCCCAGCGTGCGGAGTAAAGGCTATCAAACTGCTGGACGATGCGGTCATGGAGGTCGAGCTTGTTCCAGGCACTGATGACTCTCTGCCTTGTAGAGTCACTGATGGCAAGCTTTCCCTCCTCCAAGGCGATGTCAACAAGAACCTTGCTCAGCTCCTTTACATGCTCGTACCCAGGGAGATGATTTGGGCCACACACGTCCTCCACACATGGATCAAGCTCAGCAGCTACAACCTGGTCAGTGAGAGTGATGTTCTTCCTCAGCGGAGTTGGACGGTCACTCTCGCTTTCAGTGTTGTAGCCTTTATCCTCATCCTCCTCCTCCTCCACATCATCCAACGGGGCATCAGCTGAGGCGGCATCGTCTTCATCCTCTGAGGCTTGAAGTGTCTCTCGGGCCTGGGCGTAATGGTCAGGAGCGCTGAACGGTTCTGATGACTGAACAGATACTCCAAACCAATGAGTTCATCACCGGCAGGAACAGGAGGCCTGTAGTTTGTCTCCTCCACCTCCCCAAACAGTTCCTGACACCTCTGGTTCAGACGATCCACCAGAGGAGACAGGTACACCATGTGCTTCCTCCCCTTTTGTCCTCTGACGCTTGCTGACTCCCTATCAGCGTTCCAGCGAGCGATGCCAGCCAGAAGGTAGACCTGGAAGGGAACAGCAGCACAGTGGGGCCCCGGGATCATCCTGGGCAGGAATGAGTGGAAGCCTTCCAAGCTGTTACTCCCTCTTACTGTGGTGTAGTAAGGAAGGCGCACAGCGTTACGAGTGACATATTTGGCGATGGTGTACATGTTTCGCCCTGGTGGATCCTGAATACACTCCAGGTGTTTCTGCTGGTTCTCCCAGACACGGTCGATGGCCGCTGCGTCCTTGAAGAGATGGACCTGGTTCTCATCCATCCCGGCTGCTCCCTTCAGGATGTCGATGGCACTCTGAACACGCATGAATGCTTCCTGGGCCCCAACCGTGATCCTCCTGACATGGTGGCTCAGGTCATATTTGGTGACATGCATTTCCACAAGCTCACCATCAGACAGGGAATCGTACTTGGTGGGGTGCCCCAGTAAGCCTGCAGGCTGCTCTCACAACGATGCCCCGTCACCGACATGATCTGGCGAGTTTCCAGCCCGGCGTCAGAGAGACGACCGACAGCTGTGCTCCGCAGGCTGTGGTGTAAACCCGCGACACACCCACCTGAAAGAAACAATAATAAACACACGTAGGCTACATTAATGAGGACAGAAGAGGGGTTATACGACTACATTATTATTAAAATGCAGCTAATGTACAGACCTCTTCGCTGACTTTTTTCAGCATGTTCCCCAGGTAGTTGGCACCCATCGGCTCCCTGGAGTACCACACATCAGATGCCACAGTGATGGAGCGCTTCGGGTGGAGATCCCCGGGCCTGGCGAACATGAACCCTTGTAGATTTTCCTTGTGAGGGTCGTTCGGATCTTTGTGGTTTTTTGTTTGAGGGTTATGCGCTAAGCTGACGTATTCAACGCCATGTTAGTCTCTTTGGATGAGGAAAGATGTCATGGTCAGCTCACGGCTCCCCTCCCTGCCACGCCGAGCGAAACACAGCTGGATGTCAAACCACACCTTTCTGACGAGGCCGGGGGGCGTGTCGGGAGACGGATGAACATCTGATTATCTGGAGATCCGACTCAGTGATGCGAGGATGGTAGAAGCTGGTGTCCTTCCCACTCTTTCTGTAGCGTTTCTGTATCGCCTTAAAAACCGCATTACTTGTCTTAAACACAGTGTCACTGATGCGGTTGATACCGGCTCTCAGACTCCTCAAACTGGCAACACGCTGTATTCTCCTCCTTCCTTGGTCGACTGAACAGACGCATAAAACAGTCGCAAAACGTCATTGAGGTAGCGGCAGTGTAGCTTTCAAAGTTGATGTCCATGTTTTTGTCAGCCAGGAAGTCTCTTAATGTTTTCACTGCCCATTTCGTGGTTTTCTTTGTGCTTATCTCGTCCTTGTCATCCTCTAATTCGTTCAATTCCTCCGGTGTCACCTCCTTGTGTCGCTTCTCCTTTTTCTTTTCACATTCTCTTCTCTCTTTTTCTTCTGCTGCATCCCAGTCTTCAAAGTTGTCAAACTCACCAAATAAATTAAAAGAAATGATAAAATCACTCATGTTTTTTCTGTCTTGCTATTGATGTCTTGCTGTTGAAAAAACGTTGAGTCTCTGTTGCCACGGTTACCATCTAGCGCTTGAGCCAGCGCAATAATTTAGAACTGTGATCAGGCAATTTGAGGGAACGTCTTTCCTAGGTGTGCATTATCACATTTTAACCCACAGCCTTCAGCCAATCAGAATCGAGTATTCACCCAAACCATGGTATAAACTTGAATATGCTTGAACTGAACACCGCAAGAAGGCCAAAGGATACTGACACACAACAGGCGGTCTGTTAAGACTTTTGAGGATACAGAAGTATCATCTTCTGTACCAACAAAGCAGCTTCTTATAGTGGGAGAGTCCATCGTCATCAGCTGAATTTTATTTTATTTTTTGTCTTGTGAAGCATAAAAGGACAAGTCATTGTAGAATCACCAATAACTACTGTAAACCTAAAAAGTGTTTTTCCACTGTTTTACAAGAAAACCAATAGGGAGAGGGGAAAACGTATAATTACATTTACAACTCTTTTGTCGACAAGACTTTCATACAGGAACACCTTCTGCGCTCTGTGTCTTCTGCATTCTAAAAAGAGTACAAAATAAAGAAGTGTTCTGAAGTAGCAGCCTAACAAACTGGAAATAATTTTACTACATTCATGTAGCATAGAGGAAATCTAACCTGTCAGTTTGGCTTTTTCATAGGTGGCTGGGAGGAGAGGGAAGATGAGGGAGGAAGCTGAGGAGAGAGGGAAGCTGAGGAGAGAGGTGAAGATGAGGGAGGAGGCTGAGGAGAGAGGGAAGATGAGGGAGGAGGCTGAGGAGAGAGGGAAGATGAGGGAGGAGGCTGAGGAGAGAGGGAAGATGAGGGAGGAGGCTGAGGAGAGAGGGAAGATGAGGGAGGAGGCTGAGGAGAGAGGGAAGATGAGGGAGGAGGCTGAGGAGAGAGGGAAGATGAGGGAGGAGGCTGAAGAGAGAGGGAAGATGAGGGAGGAGGCTCTGATGACAGGGAGAGAGGGGAAGATGAGAGGGAGAGGAGGCTGAAGAGAGAGGGAAGATGAGGGAGGAGGCTGAAGAGAGAGGGAAGATGAGGGAGGAGGCTGAAGAGAGAGGGAAGATGAGGGAGGAGGCTGAAGAGAGGGGGAAGATGAGGGAGGAGGCTGAAGAGAGGGGGAAGATGAGGGAGGAGGCTGAAGAGAGGGGGAAGATGAGGGAGGAGGCTGAAGAGAGGGGGAAGATGAGGGAGGAGGCTGAAGAGGGGGAAGATGAGGGAGGAGGCTGAGGAGAGGGGGAAGATGAGGGAGGAGGCTGAAGAGAGGGGGAAGATGAGGGAGGAGGCTGAAGAGAGGGGGAAGATGAGGGAGGAGGCTGAGGAGAGGGGGAAGATGAGGGAGGAGGCTGAGGAGAGAGGGAAGATGAGGGAGGAGGCTGAGGAGAGAGGGGAAGATGAGGGAGGAGGCTGAGGAGAGAGGGAAGATGAGGGAGGAGGCTGAGGAGAGAGGGAAGATGAGGGAGGAGGCTGAGGAGAGAGGGGAAGATGAGGGAGGAGGCTGAGGAGAGGGGGAAGATGAGGGAGGAGGCTGAAGAGAGAGGGAAGATGAGGGAGGAGGCTCAGATCGGACATCAGTGGGATCGACAGGGAAAAGGTGAAGAACAAATTCTTCCTCTGGTCCTTCAGGCATACTGTCCACAGGGGGGGCACAGTTCTCCATTACTGGTGAGGGTGCGTGTGGTGCCAACTCTGCTTGGGGTGCCAACTCTGCAAATATTGCAAATAAAACAATACACTTCTTTTTACAAGAGTATTCATCTTGGTTTGATTTCAGCGCAGAACTTAGACAACTAGCAGTGAATTGCTTTTGTATATGGCTCCTTTAACAACTTGGTTTATTTATTACAGACCATCATCATAATGGAAATGTAGTTACTGTCGCTTAAAACTTTGATTGATACCACTGGCATTACTTTAGTATGCTAATGACATGTCTTGGTGTCCACAATAGTTATGTTTCCATCCAAAAATTGTTAATGCAAATTCACTAATACCAAATGAAAAATGTAAACTTTTGATTTAATTTTATGAGTATCAACACAAAGTTTATATGGTCTGTTCTGATGGCTCATCAGATTCTCTCTTAATCGTTAAAAGGCTGTCTAACAAATGCTACTGGAAACATTACATTAACACATCTGTTTTGCTATTCAGTGTGAAAAATGACGACACACCTGAAAAGTTAATTGGCCAAACAGCATGTGACATAATTCTACACACGTTTTAATTCACTTAAAATCCACTGAATGGAAACACATTTTTTTACCAGCTTTATTTGCATAAACGTTTCTTGCTTAATTCTGATAATTTGATTGACAAGTGGATGGAAAGCCATTGATGAACAGGCTACAACAGAAGGAAGGTGCAATTGGGTCACTTCAACGAGGACTAAACCCAAAAGAAACAACTGGAGCACTCGATATAATGCAGAGATTTAATACAGGTGCACAACACCTGAGGAGGCTACAACAGAAGTTGTAATTTCTAAAAAGGCTCAAGGTGGATAAGGTTTAAATGTTGCAAAGGAAACCTGTATATTTACACTTGTTGAATCTAGTGACACAGAGCCTGTGAAAGTCTACACCATAGGACAGTAATGTGATATATACCGTATGATGTTATTACACGGCTCGATTGAATGCTGCCCTCTGATTGGTCAATCGCTGCATTCTGCAGTCCGTTATTTCTGTAATGACCGTTGTCAAGTAGATCAGGCCGTTGTTAGGGGCGTTACTAAGGACGCCGCTCAGATCAGAGTAGCACCAAAGACGGTTTGGTAGCACTAGCCTCGCCTCACCAGGCTCTTCAGACAAGTGAAGAGCCTGGTGTCAGTTGACTCAGAATTTTGTCTGCGATCAGGTTCCGGTCTTTAGCGGAAACGGAAGTTGCAAAATTCACCAAAGTAAAGGTTTTCACCAACATAAAACTTGTAAAAATAGACATTACCTTGTAATACAATAAAAGCATAATGTTAACTTAATGGCTCGGGGACTTTCTGGTAAATTATATTCCTTAAATTAAAGAGTTTCACTGCATTTTATTAGCTTGGTGCTTTTATTTTGTCTCTCTCACCCTGGATCCGGTTTCCTGCCAAAACAGCAACCGGCCCCAGACTAGGTAGCACAGAGGAGATACAGTATGTGATCTGTGTATCTGGACCACAATCCGATCCTCAATCACTAGACATATAAGGCATAGGCGTGTCGCCTGTTTATATTCTGTGATTTTTTTCTCTCGAGTGAGACATGTTTTGAAATCCTCCCGCCCCTGAACGCATCTCCGTCAGTATCTTAAGTTGCGTCTGAGAGACGTCTACTACACCGTAATAAATATATATGTCCATGTTTTTCAAACATACATTTTCAAATTACATGACCATATACCATAAGTTAAATTTTTTTGTATTATAAAGTAGCCTAACCAGAAATATTTTTTCGCAACCCTAAATCCTCCCGCCATTGAACGCATCTCCGTCAGTCGAGCATAAGTTACGTCTGAGAGACGTTTACTACACCGTAATAAATGTATACGTTTGTTTTGGAGACATACGTTTTCAAATAACATGACCATATATCTTAAGTTTATTTTTTTTGTATTAAAAAGTAGGCCTAACCAGAAATATGTTTTCGCAACCCCAATCTATCCACCAACCCTAACATCAACTGAAAACTACAAAGATGGGGACATGTCCGGAAGTTGCAATACACAGTGCTATGCTCCGCCATATTGTTTTGTAGTTCCAATGTGTTTTCTCTATTATGTGAAGTCATAACCAAGAATATTGTTGGCTTATTTATAGTTTTTAAGGACAGGGAACACATTTTTTAGGTCAGATTTTATGCATGTGATTGAGAACATGGTGAAATCATGTTTTTTTAGATTTGGGCCCTCATCAGTGGCGCCCCCTATTGACACTGATTCGGTTATAGTAGTATAGATCAAGAGCTTTCCAAAACTGTTAATCCCATATCTCTAGCACTTTCTGTTGCTGCTTTATGAGTCTTCAAAAACACCCCAATTTCAAGGTTCAAAGGTCATTCCTGGGGATAAGGAAACACCCATATGTCTCATTCTGAAATATATTACTCTCTAGGTCAAGACCTTTCCAATGTCTTTATTGTCCACCTACGACAAAATTTCATTTTCATCTTGGTCCCAGCCAAGCCACTTTCAGGTGTACTTTCTCAGATGCCTTAGGGTCCCAGCTAGATAAAATAAAACATTTTTTAAGGCCTATTTATTGGCCAAATATGTTCACGATATTGATGTTTGCCTTCTACACAGTCATATTTTTCAATTTGGATCAGTTAAGACCCAATCTTCCCATACAAATACATATTCTTGCAAATAAGCATATTCCCCATTCCCTTAATATGGCCATAAACATAGCCTAGGCTAGTAGGCTATAGAGATCGCTAATGTGTCGTCATCATGACGTATTCCCAGTGGTGAACGCAAAGCATTTTGGGAATCCGCGGCACAAACAACAAGTAGGAAAACGCGCCAGACTTGATTGCATGGAGGGAAGTGTTCAAGATGCCGTCTACCTGCTGTGTAATAAACTGTAATAGTCGTTCTCACGATAGACGTGGCATAAAGCTTAAGAACGGAATATCCTATTATCGTTTTCCAGCGTGGAAAAATAATAGTACAAGCCATGTTTCAGAGGTGACAAAAAGGCGACGAATGGCATGGATAGCAGCAGTAAGGAGGCCCAAGATTACCTTCGATAACACTCCACCACACATGATGGTGTGTTCAAAGCATTTTCACAAAGGTAAGTTACAATTATTCTCTGTAAATGTTATGTTGTGGGCAAATAACCAGCGTTTTTTTTACTTAACCAGACCATTAGATTTGACATTAGGCCAATGTTAACTAGCATGAAATGGCTAGAAAATTAGCTTTCCAATGTGCTAAAGCATAACTTTAATCAGTTTTAAATGTTGTACATCTAGGTACATAGCAATTTATTTGGTGACTGTTTGCAGGCAAACCTGCTTATGAAATGATGGAGTGTGATCCTGACTGGGCCCCTTCTCTGTACCTCGGCCATACTGAGGTCAAAGTTACGAACACAGACCGGTTCAAGCGGTTTAGGAGAAGAGCGACAAGGTCACAACAACCGCAACCCCCATCGCCAGGGACTGACCACACTGGTCCTGCTGGTCCTGAGGCTGAGTTGGATAATGCTGCACCTTTATACCCAGGTAAATCGTAAAATAATACAATATATGTTGTCCCCTGTGTATAGCTAATCTGGATTGCTTTGGAGTAGTGGTTGTGTATATGGACAACATTTATTTTTATCGTTACTGTCAGACAAACACTACATCTGCAACTGAGATGGAAGGTCTCGTGAATCCACCCCCATCTCCGA
>OLKM01003954.1:0-27341 GCA_900291075.1 Melanogrammus aeglefinus | reverse complement strand
CGGAGGGTTCAGGCGGACGCACAGAGTGATTGACACCTTGGGACGGTGAAAGGACGTGAAGCGTGGGAGAGGTTTGGGAGAAGTCCCCTTCAGGGAAGTCCTCTAGCCCCGCAACCCCAAACCCTTGCGGGGATACTCGGCGGCAGGTTTTCTTTCGGGGAACCCCCCCCGGCCGCGTTGGCCTGGAGTTGGCGAGAGGAGCTGGAGAAGTGCAGTGCGTGTCCTTTCATATGCGAAAGAATTGCGAGATGGGTTTGACGGAGGGACGCGATCTCTCTCAGTCATGGGAACCGGGGGTTGTTAGCCAGGGAGGCCTGATGGCGATAGACCCGTGGAAGCGTTTGCGTGTTGTTGTGGGCGTATTCGCCCAGGGCGTGGCGAGCTCCAGGTGGTGGGCTGGGTGGGTGAGTGCAGCGATGTGCCGCCTCATCTCTGGTTGGTGTGCGCTCTGGCTGCATTTGACTGTGGGGGTGACCCAGAGGAAGCTGGAACTGGTGGCGCCAAGAGCCTTGCGAAGGCCCGCACCCTGTGAGGTAAATGGGGCTTGTCTGACACGATTGTCCGCCGGGGATGCCGTGAGGCAGAACGTGTCGGAAAAGGAGGTCAGCGGTTCCCTTTTGGAGAAGCTTGGCGAGGCGGACGAGTGCAGCGGCCTTGGAGCAACGTTCAATGATGTTTGGATGGTGGAATACCCTCTGGTGGACAAGGGTAGACCGTGACGAAGTCGAGGGGATGTCGTTGACCGGGAGGCTGGTGGGATAGGGCTGGTACAACCGGGAATGGGCGGGGGTCGAGGTCTATGTCCGGCGCAAGTTGCACACGCGAGTAACACGCGACATCCTTTCCATGGTGGACCACCAAAAACGCCGACGGAAATGAAGTCAGGTGGCGGTGATACTGAGTGCAGTAGCACGTTGGGGAGTGCGCCGAGGTTCAGAACCTGGACTAACCGCGTCGGACGAACATACGGTTAGGGGCGAGACGGAGTCTGGGCTGTTGCCTCTGGCAGACAAACCGCGGACTCCACTCCCAGGTGAGGTGGCGACGAGGCAGTGACGGTGCAGAAATTGTCTCGGTCAGTGCCGGCCCGGAGAAGTACGGCGACAGCTTTGGTTGACGTATTCTGGAGCGACGTAGTGGGAGGGGGGGGAGGGGGGGGGGGAAAGAATTGGAACGACAACGTATAAGGCCCGGGCACTGGCGGGAATTTCGCCTCTTGGCAGGCTGGTGTAGAGCAGGATTGCGGATGATCGGTCCAAACAATGAATAGAGCTCAGCAGCGCCCTCCAACCATGCCGCCTTTCCAAGCAAGCTTGACGCTCAAAGAGCTTCTCGGTTGCCACCGTCGTATTTGCGCTCGGCTGGACCTATCGGAGAAGAAGAAGGCGCGGCGATGGTGGAGTCTGTGGTCGGCGGGTGACGTATGGGAACGACCATGCGCCCACTCATGGTGTGTCAGGGCACTCGACCTCACACCACGGACTGGAGGAGAAGGATCGGGTTGGGTGAGATGGGGGCGGATACGAACGCTGTTTGAGGGCCTGAAAGGGCGGTCTCCGCCTTTGGCGTCCAAGCAAAGGAGGTCTTGGTGGACGTCAGGCCGTAGAGAGGTGCACAGTGTTGCGCGAGTTCTGGCGTAACCACGTATAAACCCGACGGTAGAAGTTGGCAAGAGCCAAGGAGACTGTGCATCTCTTGCGGGTTGTGGGAGCGGGGCCACTCAGCCCAGCCGCAGAGACTTAGAGGGGTCCATCTCAACCTGGCCTGCTGGCTGATATGTTCACCAGCAAGGAAGAGATTGGAAGGAACGTTGAAATCGCACTTCTCCGCTTAACGTACAGCCTGTTGTTCCAAACAACTCTCTGCAGGACCTGTCGACATGGACCCGGTGCTACCTCCATGATTTGGAGAAGATGAAGTATTCGTCTATGTAGAGCGAAGACGGTGTGGTTTCAACGCATGTCCCGGAGGACATCATTTGACCCAGGATCTAAAGACAGCGGGGGCATTAGTGAGAGGCGAAGGGCATTACACAGATATTTCGTAGTGGCCCAAAGGGGTATTAAAGGCCGTCTTCTGTCCATTCGTCGCCCTTCGTCGATGCGGACCAGTGATATGCATTTGCGCGCAGATCTAGTTTGGAGAAGACGGAGGCTCATGAAGGGGATACAGACTGAGGCTGGATTGATGAGAGGTAACGGGTATTCGTTCTTGATGGTGTATGTCGTTCAGACCCACGGTAGTCGATGCGATGGGGCGAAGCGATTTATCCTTCTCTTACGGACGAAGAAGAACCGCACCCGCTCCAAAGGTGGAAGACGAAGGGCGGATAATTCCAGCGGCGAGGATTCGGCGATTTCTATGTACTCCTCATAGATTCGCGTTCTGGGCGAGACAGGTGAACAGACGGCTGTAGGAAGGGGGGGCTCCGGGAAGGAGATCGATGGGCCGCAGTCATAAGGGCGGTGGGGGGGGCAAGGTCAAGGCATGGGACTACTGAAGACCGTTCAGAGGTCGTGATGACTCTCTCTGGACGGAGGTCAGGTTAGGAGGTTCGGGAAGCGGGCTCGAGCTCAGTCGTCCGATGGCGCCTGAGCGGACCGCAAACACTGGGACAGGCAATTGGGTACTCCAAGACAAGATGCGGCCCAGTACCCCAATCGACCTGAGGGTTGTGATGCATGCGCAACCAGGGGTAGCCGAGGACACCTGGGAGAAGGGGCTGGAAATCAACCGAGGAGGATATGGTTTTCCTGGTGATTACCGGCGGAGACAAGCAGTTGTGAGCGGAACGGTGCGATGCTCCACACCCGCGTGAGGGTCTCCTCCGTCTAGGGCCTGGGTCTCGATTGGGAGATCGAGAGGGATGGTGTTGATCCTCAGACGCCCTAACCAATTCCTGGTCGATGAAAGCTGTCATCAGCGCACCGGAGTCCAAGAGAATGGAAGCGGAAGGATTGATCTCGCCACCGAGAGGACGGCTTCAAGGAGGGGACGGGAGACTGAGGGACTACAAGAGCGGCTCGCCAGTATCCCTCGATTACTGACGAGCCCGTTCTTTTCCCCGAGAGGGCGGGACACATCCGGATCGGAGATGACCTGAGGGTACCGCAGTACAAACAAGCCCCCGAATCGGAGGCGACGTTCCCTCTCCTCGGAAGTAAGGTGCGTGCGTCCAATCTGCGATCGGCTCGGGGGCAGAGAACCGCACATTGGGAGGAGTACGACGACCGGGTGGGATGACTGAGTCGCGGCCGTGACTGCGGAAGGGGGCCTGGCGAAAGGTAAGGAGTGCTTCTCTCTCTGCGTCTCTCGCGCAAACGATTGTCCATATGAATGGCGAGAGCAATGAGATGGTCCCAAGTCCTCGGTTCCTCCCAGGAGGTTAAGCGGTCTTCAAGCTCGCTACTGAGTGCGTTTTGGAAGGCCCCTGCAGCGGCTTCCTCGTTCCAAGCCGCTCTCAGCCGCGAGGGTCCGGAACTCAACCGCAAAGGAGGCTACGCTGCGTGATCCCTGGCGAAGCTGTAGGAGACGTTGGGAAGCCTCCTTGCCCCGAACAGGATGATCGAAGACCTTCCGCATGTCTTCAGTGAAGGCGCCGTAGTCGAAACAAGACCCTCAGACCCCGCGTTCCCACACGCCGACAGCCCACTCAGAGAGCCTCGCCACTCAGCGAAACCGATCAGGTAAGCAATCCTAGATCTTTCGGTGGGGTAGGTCTGGGGCTGCATCTCGAAGACAAGGGAACACTGAGTGAGAAAAGACCGGCAGGATCCAAGGTCCCTCCGTAACGTTGGGGGCTTGGGATGGCCGTTTCCCGGGGAGAAGCCGACGAGCCCGGGGCGGGGACTGGTGGTTCTGGAGCGACGGGGAGCTGCGAACGGACAGCTAAGGTCAGCTCACGGAGGGCGGTGGTGTATCTCCTGCAGGGCCTGATCGTGCTGGCCCAAGGAGAGTCCCTTGGCGGGAGATCATGGGCCCTAAGCCCCTCTGTGTCCGCTGGTCCATGTTGGCCAGTTCGTACTGTTAAGGTACTAGTAACTGGGACCCAACGCTGAACACAGAGAGAGCGGGAGACAGGGTCAAAGGGTAACGGAATTTACTTGGGGCAATCGTTCGGGGGGTCAGGGCGAGCGGAGTCCGGTACCGGGGAGGGCAAGCGTGCAGGCGGGGCAAGGAGAAGTCGTCAGGCAGGCGAGGATCAGGAACCGGCAGGAGAGTCGGACAGGCAGGGGTCGGAGAGCAGGCAGGATAGTCAGACAGGCGGGGGTCGGAGAGCAGGCAGGATAGTCAGACAGGCAGGGATCAGGAACCGGCAGGAGAGTCAGACAGGCAGGGGTCGGAGAGCAGGCGGGGTAGTCAGACAGGCGTGGATCAGGAAACCGGAGGTGAGTCAGACAGGCAGGGGTCGGAGAGCAGGCGGGGTAGTCAGACAGGCGAGGATCAGGAACCGGCAGGAGAGTCAGACAGGCAGGGGTCGGAGAGCAGGCGAGGATCAGTGTGAATCAAGAATGCTGGTAGGACCGCGAGAGACTATTAAGTGATCAAACGACGAACTGGCGTCGGAGGAACGGAGACTGCTGGCTTAAGTAGGGGACAGGTGATTGGGGATAGGAGACAGGTGGGTTGCTGGAGAGGACCAGTTACGACCCACGGCCACTAGAGGTGGGTGTTGGACCGCGTAGCGGGACGTGGCGTAACAACCTTCTCCATCGCATGCAATGAAAGCACCGACATATCAGACTCAGCACAGTTGCTGGTTTTTTTGCGAGGCGTCAATAGGAACTTTGAAGTGTGCCAAGAACTAGCAGGCCTTGAAATACTGTAAGGGACGACAAGAGGTATCGATATTTTAATGGCAGTGCAGCAAGTTATGGACAAGAACGATTTGAAGGTTCGATCTGGTATCCTGACTGATGATGCTATGGTTGGTAGGGGAGAACGGGATAATGTGAGACATCGGGTAATGTGAGACACCCCCTGTATCTAGGCAACGGAACACTTTGTGGTCGTGTGACCATTATGTTTTGAAGCCCTCCCATTTCCCCTTGGCCATGAGGAGAGGACCTCATGGTGCTGTGGTAAGCATGTTTTTTTCACAAAAATATTTTTTTGTATGTAAAAGTCAATTTCTTGCTTTCAACTTAATCAATGTTGTGCCAAATCAAATTGATTCAGGTAGAAAATCGTATATCATACATGTTGATGAATCTACCAACCTATAAAACCATGTGATGATGCTAGCTCCTACCCTGAATTAGCCTCCTAGCCTGAATTACTAAGAGAGGTCGTTTTTTCTAAAATGGTGGGGTGGGGGTAAAGTGAGACAAATGCTATGGGGTAAAGTGAGACAGTGTCTCACTTTAAAGTAAAACAGTGTCTCACTTTACCCCACAATGAGGCACAAGTTAAGTTTAGTCTTAAACATATTTTAATGTAATATTACATTATATATATTTTATTTCTAATGTCATAAACATTGTAGAAAAGCCATCATGCTAAGGCAATACAGCAGGGAGACAACCTGGGGCAAACACCCCTCGAGGAGATGAAGAGTGCAGCCACTGAGGTCAAGGAAGGGAAGATGTCTATAAGACCAGCTGCAAGGGACAAAGAAAGCTCCTAAGATTCATAAAAGAAAAAGAGAGAAGGGGTGAGTTGTCTACTACAGGTGCGGATTGGTTTGGCAGCTTCCTAGCACGTTGCCATCTCTCTGTCTGAACTCCAGAGGCAACATCCCTGGGAAGGGCTACAGCCTTCAATAAAACTAGAGTCGGGGAGTTCTTTGACAATCTGGCTGTAAGTGATGGATAGGTGACAGAATTTAATTCTTTAGTTGCAAATGTTTTTATGGAGGTTTAACCCTGTAAGATTTGGGTTTTGATTCTGATAAGGTTCTTCCCTTGCGTCTCATCTTTAACAGGCATACATTCCCTCCACACATGATTCACAGTGTGGATGAAACAGGCGTCTTTACAGTAAAAAAGCCACAGCAGGTAAGCTACACATGATTCACTAGAGAGCGTGATGTGGTGAAAAAGCTGCCTCAACCTAACAGGAGAGAGCAACTCCGCATCTTTCCCTGTAACCTTCAGGGCTGGAATGTAGAGTAGGACAGTAGGCTGATGTTCTAATCCAGGTGGATCTAGTCCTGTGTTCTGAGTCCAAGGCTGTTCTAGCTGCTTCTTTTTTGTGTTCTGATCCCCAGACTGTGTTCTAATCTATCTGGTTCTATCTGTCCTTTGAATGTTAATTAAAACATTTAGAATTATAGTATGTTGTATTTGATTTTGTTCAGAATTACTTTCAAGTGTTTAGAAAAAAAAGTCCTTAATTGACCAATCCCCATGATTCTGTTACTAGTCCGAAATTAGTTCTGGAATGTGTGGTTGTCAAGCTAGCTGTCAGGATTCTAACTGTTATGATAGTTTCAGAGTGGATAAAGTAAGTGGATCAGTTTACCCCCAGCTGATTCACATTACCCCCTTGATTTATCTGGTCTGACTCAGTTTACCCCTAAGATGGGGTAAAGTGAGACACAAGACCACTTTTTAAAAAAACATTAATATTTTCACTGCCCTTGCTGATAATTCCCATTGCTAGGAAACATCCTGAATTAATGGGAAATGCGTACATCTACTCATTTTAGCTTGCTTAGAGGGGAGCAAATGTTAAAAAAAAAATGGCTCACTTTACCCCACTCTCCCGAGTAGGCCAAACTGCACTTGTGCCGGACAAAGTCCGTGAGTGTGGTGGCTTGATTTTTAACCATCATCGCATTTTGCATCAGGAGCAACTGTGCACTAAAAATATTGGCCTAAAGAACGTGATGCAGGATGTTGTTGGCATTGTCAATAATATTCGCTCAAAGGCGCTCTCACACCATCAGTTCAAAGCTGTTGTTGATGAGATGGATGCCCAGTATGGTGATGTATTGTACCACCAGGAAGTGCGGTGGCTGAGCCGTGGGAAAGTTTTACATTTCTTTGAGCTGCGTGAGGAAATCAGGGTGATTCAAGCCACAAAGGAGAACAGCATTCAAGTGCTCTCGGAACCATCACTAGCTTGCAGATCTGGCTTTTCTTGGTGAGCACATCACAATGCTGCTGAATATCCTCAATCTTCAGCTTCAAGGGAGAGACCAGATAATCATTCACATCTCTCAACAGGTGAGATCTAACTTGAATATGTTATTGAACACAAAACAATGTAGTAGGCTTGTTATTGATCACTACCATGTTATTATATTTGTTACATGCATACTTTGTGTTTGTGGAGAATAAATGTTATATTAAATCCAGGCATTAAATCCAATAACAGTAGCAGTATTTGTTTTTCATACTACAGCCATAAACATAAACAAGAACGTTTTTTTTTCATTTGATTGATGTTTGGTATTTAATTTAAAATCAAATGAACAACCTTGCATCTTACATTGCTACGTTTGTCTTTGTCTCTGTTCATTTAGGAAATCTGACACATTTTCCCAGCCTCAGAGAAGTTGGGTTGATGGAGGAAGACACACCAGAATACCTCAACATTCTAAGCGATCTTGTGATTGAGTTTGACCTTCGCTTGGAAGATTTTCGTGGTAACGAAACAGCATGTGCTGTTTGCGCAACCCTTTTCTTCAAATGTGGATGCAGTCAGTGAGGAGCTTCAAATGGAACTTTTGGAACTTCATCCTGATTCACACCTCCGTTGCTGGTTTAGAGAGCTTTCTTTACAGGACTTTTACAAATGTGTTCCTGCACACTGATATGGCAAGATCCGCAAACATGCACAGATGATGTTATCCCTCTTTGGAAGTACCTATATCTGTGAGCAGGCATTCAGCCTGATGAATCTTAATAAATCTCCAAACTGAGACATGCTTTATCTGACTCTCACCCTCATAATATTCTCACTCTATCAGTAATCTGGAGCCTGATATTAAGAGACTTGTACAAACTAAGGACAGGCTCCATGTCTCCAACTGATAGGCCTACTTCAGGCAGAATGAGTAGGCCTGGACCTCCAATGTGTCAGAGCATGTTCTGCTCTGTATGTTTAATGGGGGCATGTGTTGTCCTGTTTTACTTTGTTTTTCTTTGTATTTGAAGATACAGGCCCAAGGCCTAGTAATATTCCATGTCTGTCTTCAAATATTTCAGTGCTTCATTATTTTTTTAATTTAAAGAAGATAGATTTATGAATCTTTTGAACCTTCATTTGAAGCACAATAAACTGTCATTCATTTTTCAAAATTACCTTGGGATAGTGTTGATTTTGCACACGCATGCTATTTATACCCATATTTAACTTAATATACTGACAATTTTAAATTTGGCCCACGAGCATCCCTCCGATTAGATTTTGGCCCTCCACTGGGAAGAATTTAGGCACCCTTGCTCTAGAGGCAGCTAAGCTATTAGAGACCCTCTAGAGGTGGACGCACCAGGCAGGGCATCTACGGATGCCCTGCTAAGGGTATTGTTATGTGCTACTTTTCCCTCTGCGCATGCGCAAATGTTGTGTATGTTCTGAGTCAGGAAGTGCGGTGTCAGTCTTTGTTGTTGTCGTGCACGAGTTGGAGTAAAGTCATGAAAACGTACAGTTGTCGTCTGAGTTATTGAACTAACATTGGTAGCAGAGGATGGCCGCTGGTAATTATAAAGTTCCGCCGGCGTTTGATAAGAAAAAGTCCTACGAAAGTTGGAAAAATTAAGTCGAAATCTGGAGACTTGTTACTGACTTGGATAAAAAGAAGCAAGCCTTGGCGGTTGCCTTGTCGCTAACAGGAAGAGCGAGGGACAGCGTGCTGGAAATAGCCGCAGGGGATTTGAACAAAGATGATGGAATGACTACACTTTTGATAAAACTGGACGCTGTGTTTTTGAAAGAAGAAAAGGACCACCAATACGAGGCGTACACAGAGTTTGACCGGATAACGAAAGACAATGGCGTTTCGATGGTGGATTACATTATCGAGTTTGAACGGAGGTACAACAGAATTCGCCAGTTCAAGATGGAGCTACCGGAGGCGGTGTTAGCATTCAAGCTGCTAGACACTGCAGGACTTCATATTAAAGACAAACAGTTGGCACTTACCGCTTGTCCAAGCCTCACGTTTGACAACATGAAGGCCGCCTTGAAGAGGATATTTGGCGACACTATGCCACAGGGCGGCGCTGGTGCACTGCAGGTGAGCGGAGATACAACTGAAGCTGCATAATACACTTTACCGGCAGGAGAGAAAGTAGGTCAAATCCGCAACATCAAGCAGCTATTTAAGGTACCAATCCGCTTGACAGATATGGTAGGAGATGTGCAGTCTGCCAAAGCTTATATCACTGGGCAAAGGACTGCCCCCACAAAAATGAACATGCTAAACTAACAGAAGATGAAAGACAAACAGAGGTTGAAGAATGCAACATCACTTTATTGTCTAAAGACACATTGTCTGACAGAGATTTTCATGGTGGAGTCTCTTGGATCTGCTGTGATTGATACAGCTTGCACCAGAACAGTGTGTGGCGAAAAATGGTTGTATCATTATGTCGGTCAACTAACACAGGATGAGTTTCTGAAAATGAAGGACATGAAAAGTGCAAGACCATTCAAGTTTGGTGATGGGAGAATTGTCCATTACACAAAGAAAGTGAAAATCCCACTGTGATAGTACAAACTAAAAGTCAAATTGAGACAGAAGTTGTTCCAGCCGATATCCCTTTGCTTTAAAGCAAAACTTCACTGAAAAGAGCAGGTGCTGTTTTGGACATTGAGAATGACAAAGCTATAATTGTCAAGCAACCCGTGAAACTTGAACTGACATCATCAGGACATTATTGTGTGAACTTGAGGGATAAGAATACCTCAGATGGAAGTGACATCCAAAATGAAGACAACATCCTCATTGTGACGGAAAACATGACAAAACAAGAAAAATAAAAAGTGCTATTGAAACTGCACAAGCAGTTTGGACATGCCTCAGTCGACAGATTGAAAAAACTACCGACCTGCTCAGGTAATACTGATGATGAGTGCATCATAATCCTGAAGGATATTGTAAAGAACTGTGAAACATGCATCAGATACAGTAAACCAAAGCAGAAGCCAGCAGTAGGTTTACCCATGGCCTCAACCTACAATGAAACTGTAGCTATGGACTTATATGAGCTAGAGCCAGGGGTGCGGTATCTGCATGCCATTGACCACTCACAAGATTCAGTGCAGGGAGCATTATTACCACCAAGAAACCCAAAGAAATAGTGAAGCACTTTATTCACTGCTGGATAAGTGTTCATGGTCCTCCACGCAGACTGTTCACTGACAATGGGGGTGAATTTAATAACGAAGAAATGAGGGACATGGCTGAAAACTTTAACATTGAAGTGAAAACGACTGCAGCTTATAGTCCATGGAGCAATGGTCTCTTGGAAAGGCACAATCAAACTCTCACTGAAATCCTGTTGAAAGTAAAGAAAGACAACGGATGTGATTGGAAGACAGCCCTAGACTGGGCCCTGATGGCAAAAAACTCTATGCACAATGTGCATGGCTACAGTCCCTACCAGCTAGTGTTCGGGCAGAACCCAAATCTACCGTCAGTTCTCACTGAGAAGCCGCCAGCTCTAGAAGGGACTAGCGTGTCTACTTGGATAGCCCAGCACATCTCAGCATTACATGCCACAAGGAGAGCATTCACTGAAGCAGAATGCTCTGAGCGGATCCGAAGAGCCCTTTGTAAACAACTGCGACCCACTGATGACCGATATGAATCGGGGGATAAGGTTTACTACAAACGGGTGGATTCTACAGAGTGGAAAGGTCCAGGTGTGGTCATCGGCCAAGATGGTGTGGTGATATTTGTTCGCCACGGGGGCACTTATGTTCGTGTACATCAATCCAGACTTCGAAAGGTTGATGGCTGTGTGTTGAGAGAAAGAGATAATCAGCTGATGAGAACTGAAAATGCAACATTACCAGAAACAGGACTCTATGAAAATGACACTGTAAATGAAAGTGAGGAAGAGGCACCCTCAAATGATGAAGATACTGAGGATAACAGGATAAATAATGAGCCCCCTCACACATCAGCACACTCAAATACTACTTGTGAAGGACCTAAGCTGAAAACTGGACAAGTAGTTACATACACAGACAGTGGAAGTGGCCAAACACACACTGGAAAAATCCTCAGCCGGGCAGGAAAGTCCACTGGAACATACAAAAACTGGTATAATTTACAGTACACAGAGCCTGAGGAAATTGCTGGCACAACTGGATCAGTGGACTTAGGACAAGTGGACAATCTTCAGCTGGGACCAACTGAGGATGCTGAGTTATGTGACTGCCATGAAGAGGATGTACTGATTGTGAATGATGATGCCTTCATGCCTGCCAAACACGCTGAACTCAGCAACTGGAAACAGAACAAAGTGTTTGAAGAAGTGAGAGATGAAGGTCAGAAATGCATCACTACAAGGTGGGTGTGCACAATTAAGAAAACACCACAGGGGGTTGTAACTACAGCCAGATTAGTTGCAAGAGGCTTTGAGGAAATGAACACTGAGGAGCTCCCAAAAGACTCACCTACGTGTGCCTCGGAGTCTCCAAAAATGATCATGTCTGTTATATGTCAAAAGAAATGGCAGCTGAACTCCATGGACATTAAAGCAGCCTTTTTGCAAGGTAAAGAGTTAACCCGAAATGTCTACATTAGGCCTCCCCAAGAAGCTCAGAGCAAAGGAACTGTGTGGAAGTTGAAGAAGTGTGTTTATGGCCTGGCAGACGCTTCTCTGTATTGGTATAATAGGGTTATGGGCATTATGCAGCAGTCAGGAGGTACTGTGTCAAAAGTGGACCCTGCAGTATTCTACTGGCTGGATGACTCTTGCAATGTGATGGGTGTCCTTGCTTGTCATGTGGACGATTTTATCTGGGGGGGTTCAGAAATGTTCTCCATGACAGTCATCCCTTACCTGAAAGCTGCTTTTTGGACGAAATTGGACGTGAAGAAAACAACAGCTTCAACTACATTGGAATGGAGGTTCTCTCTGTGGAGGATGAAATACAGGTGCAACAATGGAGGTACATAAAAAATCTCCAGCCCATTCCTGTGGACCCCACCAGAGCCACACAGCGAGAGGCCCCCCTAACAGACACTGAACATGATATGCTTAAGTCAAAGATTGGCCAGATATTGTGGGTGGCGAGGCAAAGCAGACCCGACATTACTGTGTGACAATATCTTATCCTAGCATCCAGTACAAAGCACGCCACTGTTCAGACTTTGCATTGTGCAAATAAACTGATCAGAAAACTGAAGTCAGAGGAGGTGACTTTGAGGTTTCAGTACTTGGGAAAAGACAGCTCCTTAAAGCTGGTGGTGTTCAGCGATTCATCCATGGGAAATCTTCCAGACGGAGGCACTCAAGGAGGACATCTAATCATGATCATGGGAGAGGCTGGTAGATTCTCACCTTTATGCTGGCAATCAAAGAGGATAAGAAGAGTTGTTCGAAGCACTTTAGCTGGAGAGACTTTGGCACTAGGAGATGGCATCGACAGTGCAGTCTTCTTAGCTACACTCTATTCAGAGCTCAACACAGGTGACTGTACACGCAACACTTTGCCTATTGTGTGTGTAACAGACAACCACTCTCTTTTTGATGCTATCAAATCCACCAAATCAGTCACAGAGAAAAGACTCAGACTCGAGATCAGTGGTATCAAGGAACTCATCAGCTCTGGGACTATTCAGCAGATCATATGGTCAGCAACTAAGGAGCAACTCGCTGACTGCTTGACCAAGAAGGGGACGTCCGGACTCGTTCTGCTGAGGGCTCTCAGCGAAGGTGTATGGCAGCTTAAGAGCTAAATGGACTAAACAACAAAGACTTTTTCTCTACTGTTCTACTCTAGTTATTAAAGTTGAAACTTTAAACCTGGTTATATGTTAAGGCAATTTAAAAAGGAAAAAGAAATATTTTCTTTGCACTGTTTTTCTTTAAAGAAAAAAGGTTGTTATGTGTTACTTTTCCCTCTGCGCATGCGCAAATGTCCTGTATGTTCTGAGTCAGGAAGTGCGGTGTCAGTCTTTGTTGTTGTCGTGCACGTGTTGGAGTAAAGTCATGAAAACGTACAGTTGTCGTCGGAGTTATTGAGCTAACAAGGAGGAGGGAGGAGAGGAGAGAGACTGGAAGAGGAGAGAGAAAGGAAGAGGGGAGAGGCAGAGGCGGTCAGAGGAGAGGAGGAGTAGAGGAGAGGAGGAACGGAGGAGAGCAGAGAGAGGAGGGGAGAGAGCGGACTGGAAAGGAGGAGAGCAGAGAGGTTGACAGAGGATAGGAGTGAGAAGGGGAAGGACAGGGCAAAGGAGAGAGGGGAGTAGATGATAGAAGTAAACAGTGAGTTAGTATGCAGACAAACAGGGTTTCAGTCGGACATCACGACATGCTGCCTGAAACAAGCAGTTCATTCACCCCTGGAATAAAATAGTGCCTTCTATACCTCAGATGGTCTTCTCATGAGAGATCTCACAGGTAAGTCATGTTATAATGGTACCTGTGATGTTGTCGCCTATATTTTTAAATACACATCCTGTCCATAGGGAAAGGTGATCATTAAAATATCAATAGAATATAGCAAGTGATCAATAAAACATCACAAGTAATCAATCAAATATACAAATATTACAGATGATCAATAAAATATCAGAGATGATCAATGACACATTCCAGGTGATGGAAACATCATGACAGGTGATCAATCAACCCACCAAGCATCATGTTCTCGGAGGAGAGCTTCTCGCTCTTCTCCTGGTGCTCCTGTTGAAGCTTACTGAGCCGGAGTTCCAGGGAACGGTTCTCAGTCGCGCTGCGCATCCCATCAGCTCCTCCTCCAGCTGGGCCACGGAGCGCTTCAGGTACTGGACCACGTCCTTCATCTCCTGCTCCAGCTGGGAGTAACGCAACAAGGAGTCCGCCTTCTGCAGCTCCGCCTCATCGCACTTCTGTTGATACCTGGAGGACGGCAGCATTGTCATATGAATGTCAAAATATGAGTAGACCTACATCCCTAGCACCGTGTAGCCAAGCGGGACTAGGCCATGGAAAGGAAAATGTGTTCCTTTTAAATATTTGTTTAGTAGCTTAAAGAAGGAGCATTCAAACAATGTTTGTTAAAGGGGACATATTATGAAAACAACACTTTTCCAGGGATTTGTTTTGGGTCTCTGGTGCTCCCACACACATACAAACTTTGAAAAAAGTCCCTACATGATTTTTTGAGTGAAATATGCATTTCTGAAAGCACCCCGCCTACTGTTGCCAAACAAGCGAGTCAGTTTCAGCGCCCCTTCCTACGTAGGAAAGGGGCACAGTTGAATATTACCTCCCCCTTCCCAACTCCCCTCCAATCTGAGTATAGCTAAGATTTTGTGGACCAGCGGACAAGCTGCTCTGGCGGGGGGAACTCGGCGGCAGCTCAGCTCCGGGAGTACAATCCCTTTCTCTGCCGGACTGCCGCCGAGCTCCCCCAGCCGGAGCTGCCAGACTGCCGCCGAAACTTCGCAGAGCTGAGCTGCCGGACTGTCACCGGAGAGCCGGAAAGCTTCGGCGGCAGTTCAGCTCCCGGAGTACCCCCGCCGGAGCTGCCGGACTGCCGCCCTTGCGGCGGCCGAACGGCTTCGACTGCAGCAGTCCGGCAGCTCCGGTGCACACTCCCGGAGTACAATCCCTTTCTCCTCCATGTCGCGGCTCATGGACTTCAGAGGGTCAAGGCAAAAGTTGCTTTCCCCCCCCCCCCCCCCCCCCGAGTCTTTACTTGTTGTGAAAGTGCCAGAGATGTCAGACACGGTCTTTATGATTGATAATATCATCCGCACATAGCTTTTGGCCGTGCTATTAGATATAATATTGTATAAATACCCATATATAATATTATAATTATTATATTATATCATATAGATATAGAGCTCCAGGAATCCGGAAACGGCAACAATCCCTTCTTCAGGTATTCCGAGTGCAGGGCAGTGGGCACGACTACCCCGTTTCCTTTCATAATGACCCTATCTTCGACGGTGAGTTCATCACGGAAACTGAAGAATGGTCTCTGTAGGTGCGCTGCATGGACGTCTTGGCCAGCCACGTTGAATGAAACAGGTGAGTTTCTGCAGCACTGTCTTCAGCAGTGTATTGACAGAGTTCTTCAAGAAACCTTGTGGATATTAGTTGAACTGTCATCACCTCAAACTCTGGCCGTTATCGTTATGCCCTCTGGGGGCTGGCGTTGCACCTCGGTGCACGGGAGAGGGTGTCAGCTAAGTAGAGGTGCTTTCCTTTTTTGTAGGTGAGAGTCAGGTCGAAATTTTGCAACCGTAACATCATGCGTTGATCGCGAGCTGGGCTGGTGTGAAATGGCTTTTTGTGAATGGTGACCAAGGGCTGGCCTGGTGGTCAGTCTCAATCACAACCGGCTTGCCCTAGATGTAGTCATAGTAGTCATCCTTTTCGATTTGCGCGTATCTCGTCTCTGTCTGGGTCAGTGTGCGAGACGCATATTCCATGGGATTCTCCTCTTGGAGGCAAGCAGCCCTTAAACCATATTGTGATGCATCGCAGCCTAGGTGAGTGTCACTGGTTGCCTCACATTATAGTAATGGAGTACAGGTGGGCTGCTGATGCAGGCCTTGAGTCTGTCAAAAGCATTTAGTTGGTGCTCCCTCCATTTCAACACCACTTCCTTGTGGAGCAGCTGACGTAGTGGTGTGGTTAGTTCACATAGGTTTGAAATGAAGTTAGTCTTCTTTATTGATGACCACGGTCTAACAGAGAATCCATGCATATCGAGTTCCGGGTACTCGCATAACCAAATCACGTGAAGTTAATCCCGCAAGACCCACTCATAATACAGTAACACTTTAGGGTCAAACAGTTAAACAGTACAGCTATCTACACTCACCAGTTCGCAAAATACACAGGCGAGGACTGAAAGGTGAAGATAGGAAACTTGCTAATGAAGCTAGACACACAGCAGCAAACTTTACTTCAGCCGTCCACTGCACAAGAAAGTGCCACCGTAGCAAGTTATCTCATTAGCAACATCATTGTCAGAAGTAGAAACGCTTTTGCTGCGGGTGATTTTGTCGAAGAGTGTCTGTCAGTTGCTGCTGAAGCTGTGTGTTCCACTCAGAAGCTGTTTTTTTCCTAAATAAGCCTGTCACGGAACACAGTGACCCGCCGCATTGAGGACATGGCCGAAGACATTCGGGGCCAGATAGCCCAAAGAGCAGGTCGGTTTTCAGCCTTCTCCATCTCATGCGATGAAAGCACTGACATATCTGACTCAGCATAGTTGCTGGTGTTTTTGCGAGGCGTCAATGTGGACTTTGAAGTGTGCCAAGAACTAGCGGGCCTTGAAACACTGTAAGGGACGACAAGAGGTATCGATATTTTTATGGCAGTGCAGCAAGTTATGGACAAGAATGGTTTGAAGTGGGAAAACCTATCTGGCATCCCAACTGATGGAGTCCGGGCTATGGTCGGTAAGAGAGCAGGCCAAACTGCACTTGTGTCGGACAAAGTCTGGGAGTGTGGTGGCTCGATTTTTAAATATCATTGCATTTTGCATCAGGAGCAACTGTGAGCTATAAATATCGGCCTAAAGAACGTGATGCAGGATGTCGTTGGCATTGTCAATAATATTCGCTCAAAGGCGCTCACACAATGTCAGTTCAAAGCTGTTGTTGATGAGATGGATGCCCAGTATGGTGATGTATTGTACCACCAGGAGGTGCGATGGCTGAGCCGCGGGAAAGTTTTACAATGTTTCTTTGAGCTGTGTGAGGAAATCAGGGTGTTTTAAGCCACAAAGGAGAACAGCATTCAAGTGCCCTCGAACAATCACTGGCTTGCAGATCTGGCTTTTCTTGTGGACATCACAATGCTGCTGAATATCCTCAATCTTCAGCTTTAAGGGAGAGACCAGATAATCACTCAGTTGTACGACCATGTCAGAGCCTTCAAGCAAAAGCTCCAGTTGCTTAGCAGACATCTCTCAACAGGTGAGATCTAACTTGAATATGTTATTGAAAACAAAACAATGTCATAGGCTTGTGATCACTACCATGTTATTATATTTGTTGCATGCATACTTTGTGTTTGTGGAGAATAAATGTTCGATTTAAATCTAGGCAATAAATCCAATAGCAGTATTTGTTTCTTATACTGCAGCCATAGAAAAAAAAAAAAATTCTCATTTGATGTCTGGTATTTAAATGAAAGTCAAATTAACAACCTTGCATCTTACATTGCTGCTTTTGTCTTTGTGTCTGTATATTTAGAAAATTTGACTTTGATTTTGGGTTGATGGAGGAAGACACACCAAAATACCTCAACATTCTCAGCGATCTTGTGGTGGAGTTTGATCTTCGCTTTGAAGATTTTCGTGGAAAGAAAAAGCACTTGAGCTGTTTGCGCAACCCTTTTCTGTAAATGTGGATGCAGTCAGTGAGGCGCTTCAACTGGAACTTTCGGAACTTCAGTCTGATTCAGATCTCTGGGTTTAGAGAGCTTTCTTTACAGGACTTTTACAATGTTTTCCTGCACACAGATATGGCAAGATCCACAAACATGCACAGGTGATGTTATCCCTCTTCGGAAGTACCCATGTCTGTGATGAGTAGGCATTCAGCCTGATTAATCTTAATAAATCCAAACTGAGAAATGCTTTATCTGACTCTTACCTTCATAACATTCTCACTCTGTCAGTTGGAGCCTGATATTAAGAGACTTGTAAAATCCAAGGACAGGCTTCATGTCTCCCACTGATAGGACTACTTCAGGCAGAATGTGGAGGCCTGGACCTCCAATGTGTCAGTATGTTCTGGGGCCGTATTACAGAAACATCCTAACTCGAAAATCCTATCTTATCTGTTTAGTAACTATGGTAACAAGGGTTAGGATCGGATTATTATCTTAACTCCAGATAGGAAATGTGTATTACCAAAATATCCTAAATTACCCAAATCAACTATCCTAACTTTAGGATGACCCATCAGCTCTCCTAAATGTCATTTACTGTTACAAATTAGCAAGTTGGCAGCTCTTTTGTTATAAGTAGCGCAGCAAAATCGTACATGTAATGGTGATCGGCAAAATATGTTTGTTGAAAGGCTTAATCCGTAATCCGACTCCGTAACTAGGGAGACCTCTCGAGCATTCGTAGTTCTCCGTCGGGATGTCGGATACGCAATGCAATTCGCCGCCTGATCGACCTTATATGTTGACTACAAACAATGAAAATAGTGAGACTTGTGAAATCCAAGGAAAGGCTTCATGTATCCCACTGATAGGACTACTTCAGGCAGAATGTGTAGGCCAAGGGCCTCATTACAGAAAAAATCCTAACTTCTCATCCTAATTTAATTTAGGGACTCAAAGATAGGAAAAATCCTAATTTCCTATTACAGAGGCAGTCCCTAACCTGTTTGCCATTTCCTATCTTATTTTTGGCATCCTATTTTGTCTTAATTTAGTTAATCCTAACTGTTCTTTCAATCAGATTTTTCGATCGGCAATCGTCAGGTTATGTCTGTTTCTGCGTGTGCTGTGGCAACCCGGCACGGCGAGCGAACCACATCCTCCCAAACAGGACACCATTTTGCTGGGCAAAAGCCAAAAAGGCATGTTTAATCCAAACCAAACATAAAGTCTCTCAAAACACAAATAACATAAACCTGGGAGGAATCCACGGTCCCCTCCTTCGTGGGTGGAATCCCGTCCCCCACGAGGACCGGTCTCTCCGTACAGGATTCACGTTGCTGGGAGAGCCCCGAATGAGTGGAGAAGCAGGCTATTTAAGCCCTGCTTCTCCACAGGTGTTCCCCATGTCCTTAATTGGCATGGGCCGGGTTGCCACACTCCTCCACCCTTCGCTGAAGCCTCGGGTGGCCTTTCGGAGGAGCGGCGGTCCGGCGCACAGCATGGCCGCTTCCGCTGCCGCTGCGCCTCGTCTCCCGCTGCGCCTCGTCTCCCGCTGCGCCTCGTCTCCCGCTGCGCCTCGTCTCCCGCTGCGCCTCGTCTCCCGCTGCGCCTCGTCTCCCGCTGCGCCTCGTCTCCCGCTGCGCCTCGTCTCCCGCAGCCTATTCTCGGCGGCGTCGTCTCTGGCGGCGTCGTCTCTGGCGGCGTCGTCTCTGGCGGCGTCGTCTCTGGCGGCGTCGTCTCTGGCGGCGTCGTCTCTGGCGCGTCGTCTCTGGCGGCGTCGTCTCTTGGCGGCGGCGTCTCTCGGCGGCGTCGTCTCTGGCGGCGGTCGTCTTCTGCTGGCGGCGTCGTCTCTGGCGGCGTCGTCTCCGGCGGCGTCGTCTCCGGCTGCGCGTCTCGGTTTGGGGGTTGCTTGAGGTGGGTGTTGCCTCCAAAAATGGCCCGGAGCTCGGTCGAGTTGCCTGCATTCTCCACCACTGTGGCAACCCGGCACGGCGAGCGAACCACCTCCTCCCAAACAGGACACCATTTTGCTGGGCAAAAGCCAAAAAGGCATGTTTAATCCAAACCAAAACATAAAGTCTCTCCAAAAACACAAATAACATAAACCTGGGAGGAATCCACGGTCCCCTCCTTCGTGGGTGGAATCCCGTCCCCCACGAGGACCGGTCTCTCCGTACAGGATTCACGTTGCTGGGAGAGCCCCGAATGAGTGGAGAAGCAGGCTATTTAAGCCCTGCTTCT
Source organism: Melanogrammus aeglefinus (assembly GCA_900291075.1). Taxonomy (NCBI): domain Eukaryota; kingdom Metazoa; phylum Chordata; class Actinopteri; order Gadiformes; family Gadidae; genus Melanogrammus; species Melanogrammus aeglefinus. The sequence goes on along the minus strand of OLKM01003954.1, from coordinate 7,635 downwards.
CCACAGGTGTTCCCCATGTCCTTAATTGGCATGGGCCGGGTTGCCACAGTGCATGAGATTGATAGAATGAGTTACTTTTAACGTTAACAGAGACTGTTGAGGATCTTTGTTAATGACGGCAAGCTAGTACTACGGTCATGGTGGGTATTGGGACAGAGAACAAGAAGAGGTAGTAATAAAGTAGTAAAGTAATTCTTCCAACAAAATTAAATGTCTTTGCAGCTGATAAAATGAAATTAAAATACAAATGTAACAAATCATAATGCGGTCTCGGTAGCCTTTTAGCCATCACATTTCTGTTGTGATGTTCCTCGTCTTCATTGTCATACAGATCTACTAGCATTGCTGCTACCATTTTCTTCTGTTATTGACAGTTATTTTGAATTTAGGACAGGGTGTATGGCCACCTAACTTAGGTATCCTAACTTAAGAAATTCCTAACTTAGGATAGTTCTGTAATGGCTAAATTCCTATCGTAAGATAAGATAGGATTTCTTCCTAAGTTAATTTAGGAGACCTCCGTTTGTAATATCAAAACCCCTAAATGCTTTCCTATCTCAAGATAGGAAAGGATTTCAGAGTTTGGAAGTTTCTGTAATGAGGCCCCTGGACCTCCAATGTGTCAGAGTCTGTTCTGGGGCCGTATTACAGAAACATCCTGGGCTGCTATTTAACAGTGGAACAGGTATGAATGAAATGGGTTCCCCGTACGTAAGGTGACATGCCCTCTTTTGGAGACACTTTAAAAAACACGTGTGGCGGAATTTCAAAATCGTCCGGGTTTTTATAAAAGCCTCATACATGTTGACCTTTAATTTGCGTTGCGTTTCTCTGGATCGTTCACCAACTAGTTAAGCTACGCCCTCCCCTACTCAGTTCTGTTCGCTTTGGATTGGTGGAAGTGAGTAGGGGGAGAGGTTAAGTACAACCTTCAGATTGGACGGTTTGACTTAGGCTACTTAGTTACCATCATGTTTTTTTTATTTTTTGTTACCATTATTGTTTTATAGGGACAAACATTAACAAATGTCTCCTACAGGAGATTGATAAAGTTCTATCTATTGAACATAAAGAAACACTTGGTCATACTTTACACACTTTACCACAGCATTGGCCTACTGAATGCCACAGATATATTTTAAGCATTGGACTGAATGCCACATAAATATATAATTATTTTTTTGCACGTTTGCAACGTTTAAAAGTTCAGGGGAAAGTATATGCCTCTACTGGTGTTGCTTAAGCCAATAGCCTCTTGAGGCAGTGTTGTTTCTGAATATTAGTGTATTAGTGGGCCAATAATGCTTACTATCATACATTAGTCAGCATGTCTACACATTTGTATGCAGTCACATTTTAATACCCCTCCACACACACACACACACACACACACACACACACACACACACACACACACACACACACACACACACACACACACACACACACACACACACACACACACACACACACAAAATCTCAATCTGAACTGTTTAATGGGGGCATGTCTTGTCCCATGTTACTTTAAAAACCAATGGCAGGCTTCATGTATCCCACTGATAGGCCTACTTCAAGCAGAATGTGTAGGCCTGGACCTCCAATGTGTCAGAGTATGTACTGCTCTGTATGTTTAATGGGGGCATGTTTTGTTACTTTGGTTATTGCACTAAAAAAAAATCTTTGTATTTGAAGATACAGGCCCATGGCCTATTAATGTTCCATGTCTGTCTTCAAATATTTTATAGTGCTTCAATCATTTTTCTAATTTAAAGAAGATACGATTTATGATGATTGATGATTTTTTTTAACATTAATGTGAAGCACAATAAAGTATCATTCATTTTTCTAAATGACCCTGTGATAGTGTTGATTTTGCACACGCATACCCATATTTAACTTAATATACTGAAAAATTTACATTTTGGCCCACGAGCCTTCCCCCGATTAAATGTTGGCACTCCACTGGGAAGAATTTGGGCACCCCTGTTTAGAGCAATTACCTGTCCACCTGGCCCTTCAGAGCTCGGACCTGCAGCCGGTAGAAGCCATCGTCCCGTTCAGACCTCTCCGTTCGGGCCGCGCTGACGTTACTTTTCTTTTGTGGCCTCTCTCAGTCTTTTCTATCATTCTTTTTCGACATGTTAGCGTATTCAGCGTGTGTTTCTGGGTGAGGGGACGTTTAATGAGCCGAGTTACCGAGTAACCAAAACACACGCGTTACTAAAAGATGACGCTCCACACTGGAACAACAGAACCAGATTTAAGCCATGTTTGTATAAAAATACTTGATCATGATAATCACAATAGCAATTGATGGGCAAAACAATCCAATGAGCATGACACATGATAGAAACACACCACACAAGGCACGCACATCACACCGTTAACCCTTATCTGAGCCAACACATGAGTAACCGACCACCTTCCAGGTCAAGGCCCGAACCAGGGGCAGGAGGACACGAGTAAACACACCACATACCACACATACAACACGCCGTTAATCTTTGTCTAAACCCACGCAGGAGTAACTGGCCATCTTCCAGATTCAGGCCCGAACCGAAGGCCAGTCAAAACTCAAACAATGCACCACACATTCGCGAACCACTGGTCCAGCCTACTGATAACATAGCACCCATAACTCCCAAGATACTCCTTGAGAACCCCTCGCACCTGGTCAGAAGGAACACTGAGCACTCATAAATTGTATCGGTAACCAGAGACACAGGGTCAAGATGTGCGCTCAGAGACACACACAAACACCTAGGCCTACCTTAAGCACACACACCTCGTTAGGAGGAGAAACACAGCATAAGACTGTACCACACAGATCATCTCACGATCATTTGAAGCAGAACCTCTACAGAGGCGAAGCTCCGGACGACCTCAGCGCTGTTAGGGACTTAGACATTTTCGCTCGATCGATCTCTTACGCTCTATAACTCAGTATAACTCAGTATAACCTTTTTCACCTTAGCCTACTAAATAAATCCGAGGCTCTCGTGCCGACAATTTTATCTCTTCTCCGTCTCAGTTTATCTGCTCAAGTAACTAGGCAGACTATTTTTCCCAACACAATGCAACAATACTAATAGTTATCCATATTATTATTATTATATTGTTAATGAATGTTTTCAAGCATGGTGAAAGGGAAGGCAGAACACGGCCATTCAGTGTCGAGTGGTGTCCGAGCATGCGCATTAGGTCCCATCGGTGTCGGCTGAGACGCGCGAAGCGGACAGCAGAGTGAACCCAGGACGCCGACACTGCGATGAAGCGGTAAGCACAGTTGTCTTGGTTAAAAATAAACTAGTATTAATAGTCGTTTTCGTACCAATGTGAACATCGATCAAGATGAAAAAAGTTGATCACTTAACGACCATTAGTAGATATGGACTTCGGTGAACATGCATATTTAAATACCCTGTAGGCTGAGGAGGTTCACTAATTAAATATGATTACTTTGGTTTAAACGGATCCTTTTAAAAAAGATTATCTTGCTAGTGATTTGCATTAAAGCATTTTATCATATGTATATTGGGCATTGTGTGTGTGTGTGTGTGTGTGTGTGTGTGTGTGTGTGTGTGTGTGTGTGTGTGTGTGTGTGTGTGTGTGTGTGTGTGTGTGTGTGTGTGTGTGTGTGTGTGTGTGTGTGTCTGTGTGTCTGTGTGTCTGTGTGTGTGTGTGCCTGTGCGCGTTTATGTGTGTTTTCTTTTAGCCATACCGCAAGAGACGGGAACTGAACAGAGGGTGGTCTCTCTCTCTCTCTCTCTCTCTCTCTCTCTCTCTCTCTCTCTCTCTCTCTCTCTCTCTCTCTCTCTCTCTCTCTCTCTCTCTCTCTCTCTCTCTCTCTCTCTCTCTCTCTCTCTCTCTCTCTCTCTCTCTCTCTCTCTCTCTCTCTCTCTCTCTCTCTCTCTCTCACACGTTTTCTCTGTCTGCCTTTTCATTCATGATGTAATCTTTGTTTGTTCCATTGACAGCGGACACTGGGGTCTCTCTGTGATAAATGCTTGCTCACACAAGGGTCCAAACATTTACATTTATATGTGTCTGTGTAGTTGTTTGTTTTTGCATGGTACAAATACAACTACTGGTACTACAATTACGGCTACGCTTGGCTGTGAAATAGACGGATTGAGTCTCCCAGTCACTCATCCTCTCACTCCCTCTCACTGTCCACTGTTGATGACCACCCTCTCTTCTCTACCCCCCTCTGTGGTTACATTTATCCCCTAAGGGGATACATGTTTTCTCCATTTCTCCTCTCTCTCTCTCTCTCTCTCTCTCTCTCTCTCTCTCTCTCTCTCTCTCTCTCTCTCTCTCTCTCCTCTCTCTCTCTCTCTCTCTCTCTCTCTCTCTCTCTCTCTCTCTCTCCCCTCACACCCATTGTTCCATCGTCCTTCTCTCTATTTCCACCCCTCATTTCACTCTCTCTTTCTTCAGTCTGTCTAATCTTCCAACACACAGGAGGTCAGAGGTCAACCAGGCCAGGTTGGAGGGTGAAGGAGAGTCTCTAGGTGAGGATTATAACCACTTCTTACTTTTCCACTCCTCTCATTCACTATGACCCAATCAACAATCAAAGTTTCCTCGTGAAACCAGAAACTAAAGATAGGGCAGTGTGGCAATATTTATTTATGTAAGTCACACGGTTAAGTTATATTATATTTTTGTTTTACATGATTTCAATTAGAATCCCATATCAATATTCCCTTTGAAGGAACGCCTGTTAGAATGTTTACATTATTCCTGCTTGCCTTTACTCCTGCGCAGCACCCAGCGCCATGAGAACCTGAGTGTAGCGCCGGAGATAAGCAGGACAAGCAGCACAACCGACAGGAGGAACAGGGCCACGTCCACACTATAGTACTGAACTGTTGACATCTTGTAGGAGTCCGTTCTGAGGTGTGGCGCCCCCTTGTGTCTCATCACAAACTCTATCCAGAACATGGCTCTCTCCAGGGGCTTGGTGGGCTGGTCTCTGTGCAGCGCAGACAGACGCTGCATCTTGTCCCGGTAGGTGGGCTGGTAGAGCACCTCCCTCAGGGCCGACAGGAAGCTGTCTCTGTTCACCATGGAGAGGTCCAGCACCTTGGCCACGCCTCTGGCTCTCACCCTGGAGAAGTTGTCCAGCTGGTCGAACATCAGCGGCAGGCCCACCAGAGGCACCCCGTGGTAGATAGCCTCCTGGATGCCATTGGTCCCTCCGTGTGCCACAAAAAGTCTGGTGCTGGGGTGGCCGAGGAGGTCATTCTGGGGTAGCCAGTCAAGCAGCAAGGTGTTGTTACCCACGGTGGACGGCCTTTTGCCGGTGTGCCGCCACACCACCTTCTGGGGCAACTCAGCGAACGCTGCAGCAATGTCCTCTGTCAGTTCCTCAGGCAGCCCTCCCACCAGCGTCCCCAGGGTCATGATGATGACGCCGTGCTCCCCCGCACTCTGGACGAAGGCCTCCAGGTCTGGGGAGAGGGGCTTGGAGGGCTTGCACTGGAAGCCGGCCATGTAGACGATGTTGGGCATGGTGGGCCGAGGGAACTCAAAGGTGAAGTCGGTCCTCATCAACCAGATGTCTGCGGCCTGAAACAGCTCCATGTAGTGCACGCCGAAGTAGCGCTGCACCAGGGCCCGTAGTTCGGTTTCAATGATAAAAGGCGATCTGTAGCCGGTACCGGGTCAATAGATAGAAGAGGGTGTTGCTGATCCGCTGGGTGAAGCTCATCACATCCGTCAGCTCTGCCCCTAGGGTGGGAACATAGGAGAGGGGGCTTGGGCCTATTGCTCCATGGCCCTCCCCCTGGATGGTCCACCTGACATTGAGGACCAGAGGGAGATCCAGACGTCGGGCCAGCAGCACGCCGGTCCCCATGGCCGGGTCTGTCAGAACCAGGTCGTACCCGGTCTTTTGGAAGCTCTGCATCAGCTCCCCATCTTCAAAGATTTTCTCAATCATGTTGATGGATGACAAGTGAAACTGGCTTAACATGAGTAACATCTCCACCTCCACGGACATACGGTGCCATACAGACCCCCCAGCACGCCGCAGGCTGATGATGCGGGCAGCCATTGAACCAAAGTCCTCCTCGTTGATGCCACCGGAGAAGTCGACTGTGACGGTGCGGTAATGAGGAGAGTTCTCCTTGATGTACCAGGAGTCGTTGGGCCGCAGCACTGTGATTTCATGACCTCTGGAGTGCAGCTCCTCTATCAGCACCTTCATGTTGATCCAGTGGCTCCCATCGACCGGGACAACCAGGACCTTACCACCGTTGACGGGGCCCACGTAGCAGAACAACGCGGCGAGTAGCACCCCAGAGAGCATGGTGGAGGTGGAGGTAGAAGAGCTGGTTTTCCAAGCTGGGTGGTGGTTATCGTGGTGGTGTGTGGAGGGTGTGGAAAGAGGCGCTGGTACTGGGATTGAGGGGGTTGGTGGTGGTTGAAGGGGTAGCGTTGATGGACGTCTGCGGGGGCAGAAACCATGAAACATCAGTACTGACAGCACTATCACTAGGGATGGGTATTTCGAGTAATTTTCTAACCGAGTACCCGAACCTGGTCCTAATCGAGTACCCGAATAATAAAATATACACCCGGCATCGCGAGTTGGGTCTGTCTGCGTCCTGCAAGACGGAGGCGTAACTTGTAGTAGGAGGCGTAACTTGTCGTCGGAGGAGGCGGAACTTGCACTAGGAGACGTAACATGTAGTCGGAGGCGTGTCTAGTACTTTTCTAAATTGTGGAAGTGATCTGTATGTAGCAGACAGTGGTGCGCGGGTACATAAATGACCGGTTATAAATGACTGGTAAATTTACTTCCCGTCATGAATATCGGAAGAACCGAAGAACCGAATGAAGATCTCGTGTGAACCGTGATTTACAACGCTTTTTGTTTACCGCGAAAAGAGACAAATCTCGCGGACCGCGATTTAGAAAAGAACAAGTTACACCTCCTAGTACATGTTACGCCTCCGTTTTGCAGGATGCAGACAGATACTATTGGGCATCGCCGACAATGAAATAATCCTAGGTTACCCGGTTACTAATTCGTAACCGATTAGCAGATTGTCTACTCGGGTACCCGAGTATCCAAGTAACCGTGCACATCCCTAACTATCACAGGCATGTTAATACTTTAACTGTAATATATATTAATACGCAGGTCATGTCCGGCCTACTGTAATGATTCTGTGGATGATAGTTTGCGCCCTCTGCTTGCAGAGTGCAAATGTTCACACAGGGACAGTAGATTAGGCTTTTATGTAAATTCTGAGCTGTGTGACTGCTCTCAAACAGTGATGCAGACGCCTACCAAACGTATTATCTCTAAAGAATGCAGCACTGGAGCTATTATAACGGGGCATGTTCCCTCCCTGCAGGCTGAAGCTTACCTTACAACCCTTTATCCAGGGGGTGAGGGGCCTGTCTGTGCAGAACAGAGAGCCCCCTCCACATGAGGGCTCCCTAGTCTTTACCTCTCTCACTCTCTCGCTCTCTCTTTCTATCTCTCTGAAGATTGAAATAACTTACATGTCACACACATCCAATAAATTACCTTCTGCAGATGTATCCTCTAGATCAGAAATGTTAAATGTTAATATTCATAATGTGTTGGTAGATATTTTGGCATACGTTGAGGAGGAG
>OLKM01003953.1:25000-27354 GCA_900291075.1 Melanogrammus aeglefinus | reverse complement strand
CTCTCTCTCTCTCGTACTCTCTCGCTCTCGCTTCTTCTCTCTCTCTCTCTCTCTCTACTCTCTCTATCTACCTTTGACCCCATTCACCCTATAAGCTCCTGGCTATCAACATAGCATTTACAGTAAATGGAAAAAGGCATCACCTTATCTTCTTTATCTGTGTTTACTCTCTCTCTCTCTCTCTCTCTCTCTCTCTCTCTCTCTCTCTCTCTCTCTCTCTCTCTCTCTCTCTCTCTCTCTCTCTCTCTCTCTCTCTCTCTCTCTCTCTCTCTCTCTCTCTTGACCTTCCTGCTCCTCTCCTTGCCCCCCCCCAGATGTGGGCCTGTGCTCTGGGTCACCTGGAGGCAGCGGTGGTCCTGTACAAGTGGGACCGGCGAGCCCTGGCCATCCCGGACTCCCTGGGCCGCCTGCCCCTGTCCATCGCCCGCTCCCGCGGACACACCAAGCTGGCCGAGTGCCTGGAGCAGCTCCAGAGGGAGCAGCAGCCGCCGGCCCCCCTGCCCCCCACCACGCGCATGTCCTTCTCCTCGGCCCCCGACGCCCCCACCACCGACAGCTGGATGGTCAGCTGGGCCAACGAGGGCTTGGTCACGTCGGGCGGCACCAAAGGCGGAGGCGCCGCCGCCGCCACCACCACCAGCAACGCCAACCCCAATCTAGGTCAGGAGCCCCACGGTCGGACGCCTGGTTACAAGGGATAGGGCTCGCGCTCGGACACTTTCGACAGGAGGATTGATTGTTAATATATAAACGTTGGCAGTAATGGGTCTTGGTCATTGTTTAGTAATTAATCGTCGAAATGATTTAGTCATTATAGGCGAGGCAGGTGTGTGCTGTAACTTACAACAGCGTCTCGTCATGCGAGACCTTGGCGGAACAACGTTTTCATGTAGCCTAGGTTTACGGTGAGCCCATCCATTGTTGGATTAGAGTAGCGCCAACAAAACATCCCATGAGTGCGTCTCTACTGCTACAGCCCCTATTTAGGACACTTTACAGATTTAATTGGGGTGCACTGGGAGAAAGAACTTGTTATCCATGCCTCATCTAAGCCATGTTGTGTGTCCCCTGCAGACCTGCGGAGGCCGAGGTCCGAGCCCTCCAACTACTACAGCAGCGAGAGCCAGAGAGACCTCCCGCAGGCCAAGAAACACAAACCCAACCCGGAGCTGTTCCAGACGCGGCCCGACAAGGCCATGTCGGTCCCGCTGAGCCTGGAGCAGCAGCAGCTGCACAAGCTCTCCTCCAGCCCCAAGAGCTTGTCGTCGGAGGGCCTGACCGGGGCAGGCGGCGCTGGGACGGCCCGGTGGAGCTCCGGCAGGGAGAGCGGCTTCTCCAACAGCGGCCCGGGCAGGAAGGGGTCGTCGGGGGTTGGCGGGAGCGGTGGGCTGGGCAAGGAGAAGCTGGCCGGCCGTCTACGCCAGAGGGAGCAACTTGGCATGCTGGCCATGGCCGATCGGGAGATGGTGGACACGGAGCTGCTGTCCTACAGGGAAGACCTGGAGAGCCAGGACTGCCTCACGCAGATGGACAACCTCCAGGTCAGGACATAAGCATGACACCAGCACACTATAGGAGCCCACCACACTGGGATGATTACGGTGTTGTGGGCTTTTATAGGAACACTTAACAGGATGAGTGCAGAGTTAGCACTACCAAGGGCAGATGGGTTTGACCCCCCCCTCGGTTTTACAGCGGCAAGAGATGTGTCTTCATGTTTTATGGGAGTACTTTAAATCACCAGTGTCCTACAGATGTCATTAGAATGACACACGCCGTTCGGTGATCATGTACAACTAGCCCTGGTTTGCTCGCGGGCTCATGTCCCGCATGGAATGAATCAGTGGGGCTTTTGGAAGTCTCCACATTGATCTAGCCTGTACAGGCTCTCCGTGAGATTTAGCCGAGTTGACAGCGGAAGCAGGCCGGCTGCTCTTTACCCAGCATGAGGGAAAACCGACAAACATAAACATAAATAGACTCCCATCAGGCCGAGCTGGCACACCGTTGACCTCTACTCCTGCTCAATAAACTTCCCCGCATTGATCCACTGCTGTAGCCAAGGAATTCTATCGCCATCCATCTCCATCTCACCGCTTGACTGGAGCAACTGAAATGCCGTTATGGGAGTTCTGCCGAAAAACGATATTAGCTTCATTCTCTGTGTTGAGGTTCAGGTCAATCACTCCCAAAAGGTAATTAATTAGCGTGATCTATTATGGATGCCAAAAAAACAACAACTGTTTGAAGTCAGAATGAGTGATGTTTGAGCCCCTCCCAGGTAGCAGCCAGGAGACTTTCAGCATTCAAAAAACTCATTGTTTCGGGTTATCTCCACTCTTAACATTGCAGCG
>OLKM01003953.1:0-20000 GCA_900291075.1 Melanogrammus aeglefinus | reverse complement strand
AGGACCAAGCTGCCAGGAAGATCATGAGGTTTCTGCGCCGCTGTCGCCACAGGTAGGCGCTACCTCTGACTTTCAGACACACACACACACACACACACACACACACACACACACACACACACACACACACACACACACACACACACCACACACACACACACACACACACACACACACACACACACACACACAGACACATGCATGCACATCCTCATCAAGGATCAATCTGAACTGGGAATGTAGATAGATCACCACTGTTGTTGGACAACATCAGATTCAAAAGAAAAACCCGTAATATCAACTTTAGTCTAGTTTGTTTGTTATTTTGTGGGGGGGGGGTGGGGGATTGAGTATGGGTTCAGATGGGTGAGACATGCCTTCCCTGCCTTCCTCCCGAACCGCTAGCCCACCCCACCCCCACCCCTTCCCTCCCTCACTGTATTTGGCCTGCCACTATGTCCTTGCCCCCACCCTAACCCTGTCCACAGTGCCTACTGTGTGCTAATAGCTGTCTGGTATTGTTTTGCTGTTTACGCCAAGCCCCTTGATGGACCATAGACTGTTCAAGCGGGTGAGTGCAGCCTCAGCAACTCAGTTCGTGCTTCTCTCTCTCTCTCTCTCTCTCTCTTTCTGCCTCTCCTCTCTCTCTATTGTATGTCTCTGCCACTCTCAACCTCTTCCTTCTTCGCCAATGCAGTGAGCTACTTCTTGGGCGTCTCATCTCTCTCTCTCTCTCTCTCTCTCTCTCTCTCTCTCTCTCTCTCTCTCTCTCTCTCTCTCTCTCTCTCTCTCTCTCTCTCTCTCTCTCTCTCTCTCTCTCTCTCTCTCTCTCTCCTCTCTCTCTCTCTCTCTCTCTCTCTCTCTCTCTCTCTCATCTCTCTCTCTCATCTCTCTGTATATCTATATCTCCCCCCTCTTATCTCTCCATCACTGTTGCTTGATGCCTGCTTGCATGAAGGCTGCCAACTGGAGCCACAGGTGGACTGAGAAACACTAGCTTTAGCGCAGAACGTAAACCTTCCTCTGAAACTAACCACTGCTTTCTGAATGACATCACCGCAACACAAACAGGCCTCTCCCTCTAATCTCTCATTCTCTATCTCCTTCTTTATCCTTATCTGCCTTTCTACTTTCACACTTCTTTTCTTCCTCTATTTTTCCTCCTTGAAATAAATCTGTCCTTTGACTTTTGTTGTTTGGTTTTGTGCGGTCATGAAGATGCAACAGTAAACGGATCAAGGGACACATGCGTTTTGTTCTGTTGCATGTCGATTGTTGACCTTTTGGCCTTGCTCCTTGACCTCCAGGCATGCTATGGGCCGGCTTCAGATGTCTGTCTGTCCTCTGACCGTTACGTCTCCTTTTCCCCCCCCACAATTCACACAGGTCACACCGGACACACACACATACACACACTGCTGCTTTGAATGGTAGCTGGTGGTCTACTAATCTCGCCTGTATTCTTACCATCTGATAGGACTTAATCAACAGCCCCTGATCATGGATCAGTTTACTGACTATCTTCCAGCATTTTGATTGGAACCCAACGCAGTGGGCAGCAGTCCCTATATTGTCATTGTTATGTACTATCGCTGAACAAGCCTGCGTTGCAGTGGTTTCTCCCACAGTCTATAAATGGGCAGTGCTGAACTAGGTTTCTGTGCTTCCAGAGCAGGTGAGCTCAGAGTGTGTGTGCGTGTGTGTGTGTGTGTGTGGTATACCATCCTATATAGAGGCCATAGTGCTCTGATAAACATATAGGCCGTCGCCAGACAGAACCCAACAATGAGATACGCAGACAGTACGACGCGTGGGTTTTGGATGGATCTCCTGGGATCTCACTGTTTTAAACAACAGACACAAACACTTACAACTGTCTCACAGTGGTGCACAGCTCCAAACGCACACACATGCACACACACACAAACACACACTCACACTTGACTATGATGCCACACATAATTCTTCACATAAGAGAGCAGTTAATACACACTGGAACTACACAACCATGCACTCATATACGGACGTTGTGTGTAGCCAGGCATTTTCATTGGCTACCTCTAACAACAAAATAACATTTTCTAACCAACGTGATGTACTAAGAGTTATAATCATCAGGTTGATCGTCTCGTGTTGTTGTGCACAACGCCATTGAAAGGGCAAAGCGATCCGACTGAAGTGTCCACTGCGTGTTCCTGTGTCTTCACTCTGTGTTCCTAACCCCCCCCCACTGAGCACTCTGTTTCCCCCAAAGCGCCTTTGGCCTCCCAGGACGCAGTCGAATGTAGCCGCGTTTGTCCTGTCCCCACATGGAGCTTGTCGACTAGGGACCGGCGTGTCTGAGTGTGTAGCGCGTTGGTGTGTGTGTTCCCCGGGGGGCTCACAGCTGTCTGTTTGTCTCTGTGTTTCAGAGTGAAAGAATTGAAAAGGGCCAGGGAACATGAGACCCAGCAGGAGAACGCCCTCGCCGTGTGACATCCATCTCCTGACTCCTTTCGCTCCTTTTTTCCGTTCCTCTTCCCCTTTTTTTTGTTTTTTTTCCGTTTGTACCCGGGTATTTTACAAAGGGAATCGAAAACAACAACAACAAAAGTGTCAATGCAGACTGCTGCGGCGACGACCGCAGAGTGATCGGATTCTAGTCCTCGTAACTGCTACGCCAATTCTCCTTCTCAACACATTTTCTTCGGTTCCCACTGACTCAGTTGATTTCAGTTGTTGGATCGTGGCGACTCTAATCGGACTACAAACTCAAGGCTGGGGGGAGGGGGAGGGAGAACATTTGCTTCATGGCATTTCTGTTGCACTTTTTCATGGATTACGTGCTCTTTTTTCGACGTGAAGGAAGAGCGTCTGCGTTATGTTTTTTTTTTCCGGATGTCGTAACGGGAAGATGAACACGGGCCGTCGTCCGCGGGGGCCTGCCGCTCTGCAGACGGCGGGAAGAGAGACGAATGTGTCAGAGGACAAGGGACACGGAGGACCATTAAGGAAACACAGACAAAAAGATAAACACTATGAGCTCTACTCTTGTATTTTACAACTATTTCGAAGTGATGGATCTTTTTCAGTTGTGGGTGTTGGAGTTTTATTTCTTTATTTTCTTAACCAAACACATTGGTAACCAATTGACCCATTTGCACAAGTCAACTCTCATCCACCGCCATAGACGTGTGCTTTCAGTTCAACCCTTCAACAACTCATCACGTCCCACTGCGCTCCACCCCGCCCCATCCGTCCAAGTGGGCGGAGCCTCATATGAATGTAGGAGGGGCTTTCCCATACAGAAACCAAGTAGGGGAGGGCATTGTGGTTATTTTTCCTTTTCTTAGGAAACGTCATGACATCATTGTTTACATTATTGCTTTATTACTTGAAGTCGATCTCCCGTTGCGTCCGACGTACACTCTGCGTGTGATCCTCGGAGGTTCTATGTTGTTCGACCCCGTTCGAGGGAAACTGCATGACTCTGCAAAGCATTGTTGCCTGTGTGCTTGTGATTCGGTCGTTCTGTTTTAAAGAGTACCAGTTCTGCGGTGGTCCGGCGCCCACCGCCTCCAACTCCTCCTCCTCCTCCTCCTCCCCCTCCTCCTCTTCCTCTACGGGTCCCGCCATTGTTCCCCCCGATGTGGTCTCCTTCCTCCCTTCTCCCTCTTCATCCTCTTTTCCGTTCGTTTTTCCTCGTGGTTTTTTATTTGTTTTTTTATGAGAACCCAAAAAGGAAGATATATGAAAATAATCGACGTTGCCTCTGTTGTGTTGTAAACGTTATTTGTCATAAAGGTTGTTACTTGTTCTTTTAAATGACCTTCAGGGCTCAGGAGGGCTCCTGAGGGGACGATCACATACATTGCCTTGACGTCTTAGAGATTCTTTGAGGTGTCCCTAAGCTACTCCCAAAATAGGGGTGTGACAAATCCATATTTTTGACAATTGAGCGGTTTCTGTACATAAAGAAGGCTGAAAGTACGTAGGGTAAAAAAAAGAAAGTTAACATTTACCCAAACGGGGGTTGTATTTTAGAGATATATTATTTTATTCATTAAAAAGGGGTCAAAAATAGGTAATCGACAAAAACAAAATATTTGTATAGTTTTGTTTGGATGCCTAAAAGTATGGTTGTATTCTTTGTATATAGTGTAAATACCTGGGATAAAAATGAGCTACATGCATGAAAAATATGAACAGATCAAAAGAAAAAACAAGAAGAAACGCAGTAGTGGCTATGCTCTGTAAAATGATTAAAACTATTTCACTATAAGAGTATTTTATTTTATTTTGATTGTTCTTAAGAAGAACATTTTGCTAAAGCATGACCTAATGCAATATGAAAAAGTACAAAAAAACAACCATAGTGTATTTAGAGTTAGGAGATACCTGCAAAATTATCTTACAACAAGTATGGTTATGTTTACATTTTATTTAATTTATTTTGATTTGTTTTAGGCTACCAAGAATCTTCTGCCATTGGTGCCAAGTAACGTGAATGCTATATTACCGAACAAGAGAACTAAGTTAATATATATTTTATTTTTATTTAGCAGAACCGATAATCATAAATTAGATCCACACCAACGTGAATGACCTAAAGCTCACAGCTGGCTGACAAACAATAACTTAATGGTACAAACAATGCAGAAGGAGTCACATTTTAACAACACACACAGACAAACGTTGAGTCTCCCATGTCTTCTCCATTAACACCATCCTGATCCCAAACATTTTGCCATCACTGAATACGCTTTGATTTTCACAGCAAAAACCGTACATCTTTGACATTGTATTTGATTCTATTTTTGAAAGTCGATTGAAATGTGTCACTGAAACAGGTTGTTTGATCTCATTAAACGGTACGTTGATGGCAGCCTTCTACCTAGCAAGAGAGAAGGCTGCCGTACAGGTTCCTTAAGTATTACAATCTGACATTTGGGAATATCTGGGCCATCGTGTATTCAGTCGTTTATTGCAGCAGATATTGGACTTCACAGACGCTACAGTAATTATGTCTCAGAGTCTTGGTAAATTTATCTTGAACAAGGCTGCCATGAATTGCGATTATTTTACTAAATGTCATGGATAAGATTGCTATTCGTTTGTGAGCAAAGGGAAAAAACCTTGTAGCAATGTTTTGTACTACTTTGCCAAACAGCTGAATAGATGTTCTCACAACTCAAATGAATGGTGCTAAACTGGTTCTGTCTGGATCCCCACTCGCTGCAGAGACGCCGCAGGGCTAAAGTTAGCATGCTAGAGAGACATCCATCTCAGCTGTAGATCTTGAACTCGGTTGTGTTTTGACAAACCTGGATGCTACCATACAAAAGCAGTTTGCTATAAGCCAGCTGAAACAGTATTATCAAGTCATGCCTGCATGTGCTTGAAACAAACACACATGCATTCGGAGGGGCTGTGGATTGCTGCAAATGTCTCTCATGTATTTATGCCAGAGGTCGAAAATAAGTGTTTTCTCTGTCTAAAAAAAAAGGGATGATTCTTTTGCCTCTGACGTGCCATTGAAAAACTTCTTGCATTTATTTTTTCTGTCGACTGTGTTTTTTTCTCCAAATGGGATTGATTTGTATTGACTTTCCAGCTTTATTTCTGTCATCCACCCTTACTTGTGAGCGTTATCTCCCGAGTGTTTATGTAGAAAGTGCCTACTCATATCCCGCACAAATCCAAAGTGCATGCAATGTACCTGAACTTCAAACTATTGGGGAGAACAAAAAATACTGAAAGAAAACAGACAAAGGTCACGTTAGTACGGGAAGCGATCAACCCATCACCACCATCACGTAACACTAGCACATACACACAACATGTTCACTCATCCATTTATGATGTGTCAAAAAGCTAAGCTTGTGTTACTTTCTTTTCCTTTCTGTTTCTGCCATTTTCTCTCTTTTCTACTGAAACTGCTTGTTAAAACCACAAGACTTTAGAAACGCCTCTAAATCCTCTAGTTGTGGTCGGAATGCCTCGCTGATGCAGTTTTGTGGCGGGAGGAGAGGGTTTTATTGCGCTTGCATGGGTTAAATAGTTAAACTACGGGTGACAGAAGTGCACCTAAAGCATGCTTATTTTCCTAGAATCGGTAGCCGGATAGACATGTTAAAAGACTTATTGTTCTGTAAGAGGATCAGCGCTGGTTTGACGTGTCACAGAACTGAGTCGAGGGCAGAGGTCAGACGACCCTAAGGGCAAAGGTGAAATCCCACAAATTAAAGATAAAAAGTAATTTGAAGTTTTTGACCAATGTTTCCATGGCAAGGCATGGCGGAGGACATGAATGTTTTTTTGGTTTTGGTTTTTAGAGCAAGCTTCAACTTTTTAGACTTTTTCTTTCGGTTGTTGATTTTATACAGAAGATATAAATATATACATTTGGATCTAATACGTGTGTTCCCAAACGACAAAATACCACGGACACCGTAAGAGACCATTGTGAGACTGTATAGGGGTACGGTACTGAACTTTACTAGTCACAGACACACGCACTAGACACCGCACAACACACATGTAGACATACGTAAACACACCCGTCTAGTCAGAAAGTGGACCGCGAGGGGCTGGTTTACCTCACTACCTGTTTTCAGTTCAGTCGTTTTTTGTTTTTGTAACTCAGGGTGCAGAAGAAACGGAGAGGAGGAAACACTACTGGTCACATGGTTCAGGGCAGAAGGTGGTGAAATTTGACGCGGGCCGAAAGCGGTGCTTTCTGGTCCGAGGCAGTAATGGTCTACTACGTTGATGGGGATAGGGATTAGAGTGAAATTATATTTAACAGTGTTGGACGACGGACACCAGTATAAAAAAAAGAGAATAAAAGTAGACGTATTCTGACTGATGTTTTTCATAGAATCCTCTATAACCATTTTATCATTGTCGTTTTTCTGTTGTTGTCTTGGAATAGATTTATACAGACAAAACGGAGAGGGTTAGTCAAGTTTCAATGGAAAGCTCACCTGCAAATCTTGTTTTTACTGCCATTTTATGAGATGGGATGACAGGTAAGCTGATAGGCGCTCTTCACTCATCTACTGTTGATTTCACGACGTTCTGCGAATCCCGCCTTTCCGCCTCTTCTCCTTTGATCACCCAAAACCAGACAACGGTAGGCATCAGGGCAAACCAACAGAAACTATCTCACAACATATTCCACTCGTGGACACAGAGCAATAAGAATTATTTTGTGGAGACCTATAGACCTAGTGAAGTTTAAAACGATTGGACACATGTAGTCGACTTACTCTTATGCAAATGCCAGTATTGCAAGACAAGTATTCAATAGTTTATGGACAGCAATTATATGGCGCCCTTTACCGAACTGCACGTTTTCATCAATTCCAAAACCAAGAAGAAAAAAATACAGCCCTACTTTGGGTCCTCGACACTTTGCATGTAAACTAGTGTTAGATCTTTTTTCCTCTCCTCTATAACTGTCTTACTCTCCGTCTTTCCCAGCTTTGCAAACCTATTTCTTTCCACCCTGATAGTTTCACCCCTTCCTCCTCCTCCTCCTCCTCTTCCTCCTCCTCCTTCCTCCTCCTCCTTCGTTCCTCTGATGTTTTGCTTTCGTTTTCTTTCTTACCCTTTCTCGTTTGTAAGTTTTATTTTTGTAATTGTGCATGTACAAGCGTCACTGACTCGATGGATATGTAAAAAAAAAAAGAGATTTCAGCTGCTGAAGCCATGCAAAACGTTTTTGAAATGCCCTTAAAATATGAAATATGTTTTCTGAATGCTTTATATTCTTTCTGCTGTAAAATAATAAAACAAGAAAAAAATTAAGAAAATTCTTGAACCAAGTTTCATAACGTCATTTTGTTTCCTCTGCTTTACAAAAACAAAAATAATACATTTAGTCATTTTGTTTGCTATAGAGAACATTATAATCAAGCTTGATTGATGATTCAGAACTACAAGGTTATTCAACACCAAGATCCAAGGTCTTATATGTAGCTGGGACAACAATGAGTTTAAAGTCTGCTGTGGGACTGGTCAACTGCATTTTGTTCATCACTAAAGATAACATTGACCCAGTCTGAGCCTGAAATGGAGCCCTCATGTGCAGATCAGCATCAAACTATTAGATTAACACACAGACACTCCAACTCAAAAGTGTCACATTGCATCAGAAATCCCATAAGAGTTTAAATTCTGAACTGACCTCTTCACACAAGTTGGAGGAGGAAACAGCTGTATGCTGAGATGGAGCAGAGTTGTGTGTGTGTGTGTGTGTGTGTGTGTGTGTGTGTGTGTGTGTGTGTGTGTGTGTGTGTGTGTGTGTGTGTGTGTGTGTGTGTGTGTGTGTGTGTGTGTGTGTGTGTGTGTGTGTGTGTGTGTGTGTGTGATCCAAGATGCAGACCCAAGGACTTTAGCTAGAGTTTAAACCACATTTGAGCGTTTAACCTTTTATATTTTTAATGATATCATTTTTTTTCACGAATGGCCATTGAGCCCAATGATTTCATTGGTTGACCTTTGATATTCTCTTGATACAGTCTTTTACTGGTATTTGGTACTCAAGTAAAGAAAAGTTTTCCATGCATCACTTTTTTTTCAGTTTGAATTTTTATGTGGGACATTTGTCAAACATTAACAGCAAGTTGTGCATACAAACACATAATTAAATAAATGAAAATAAATTATCTTAAATTCATAAAATAACAAAAAGTTATCATGAAAACATATGACAGTGTCTTTTTATAAAGGTGTGTTTGTGTGTTTGTGTGTGTGTGTGTGTGTGTGTGTGTGTGTGTGTGTGTGTGTGTGTGTGTGTGTGTGTGTGTGTGTGTGTGTGTGTGTGTGTGTGTGTGTGTGTGTGTGTGTGTGTGTGTGTGTGTGTGTGTGTGTGTGTGTGTGTGTGTGTGTGTGTGTCAGGAGGATTCTGTGGGTGCAAACAAATGCGATCATTTAGTGCAAGCCCAGTCATCAACAGGCCATGTCCTCATTGACGTATGAAATGGACTAGTACTGGATTCAGTATTACTATCGAAGCAGTAGCACTGGATGCAGTAGTCCTAGACGCAGTAGTTCTAGACGCAGTACTTCCAGAAGCACTCTGTGTTCCCTCCTCTCTTCCGGAACTGTTTCTTGATGCCCAGTAAACGACTGAAGGGATTAAGGAGACTTTGTTTCTCCAACATGACCTGTGGGAAACAAGACAGTTGGCAAGTGAGAATCACACATGTTGATTGTGTCTGGGCTATCATGTCAGTTTGTGTTGTTTTATCACTATAGGAGAGAACCCAGAGCTCACCCACCTCTCGCTTCATCCCTCTGGGCAGCAGACCGGTTCCTCTGATAGCTTAGCACGACACAAAAGACACAAACAGCAGAAAATGTCTGGGGGCTGTTGAGGATTATTTGTAGTCGTTTGTTTGTTTGCTGTGTGATAAAAATGCAGTGGAAATGAACAGGATATTATACACAGTTGGAGCATGGGGATCTCTGCAGTGGTTTATATGGATGTGATGTTGTCTGCGATAACACGTGTGTGTATGTGATGTCTGCGATAACTTGTTTGTGTGTGTGTGGTGAGAATTGAATACGCGTGTGTGCGTACACATATTTGCACCATGTTTGTGCGTAAATGCATGTCTTTGATTTTTTGTGTGTCTCATATGAATGTCGTGTATGTCTGCGAGCTTATTTGTGTTAGTGTGTGTGTTTCTTTGTTTTTGTGTGTGTGACTATTGTGTTCATGTCATGTGTGTGCGTTTGTGTGTGCTGTGTATCCACACCTTCTCTGTTGAGCTCCGAGGCCAGCAGGGAGGCATATCGGAGACCTGCGGGGTCCTGCAGGGGGAAGGTTTGTTCGGAGAGGGTAAGCTCGTCCAGACTGCCGACTCCCTGATCCTCCACTGATACTGACCACAACCACACACACACACACACACACACACACACACACACACACACACACACACACACACACACACACCACACACACACACACACACACACACACACACACACACACACACACACACACACACACACACACACACACACACACACACACAAACACACACACACACAAACACACAAGAAATATGGTGTTCATATGGTGATGGGATGATCTGAGTACAGGAGCGGGCTTCCACTGTGCCTGCCACTGGATGTGAGTGACATCTCGACTTCCAAAAATATAAAAGTCTAGCCATGGAGAAGGGAAATTATGGAGGAGGAAAAAAACGACATAACACAGTGGAGGCTGGGATGCAGTACACTGTACATCAGCAATAGGCATAGTTCAACAGGGACACATCGTTTAGGCCTCTATCCTCCTATAGGTTAATTAAGTTAATGTTTACTAGAACTCTTACTAGAACTCTACTACAGGTATTATTTATGGAATAGTTACACAACAACAATGATGAAACGCTAAACTGTTCTTTTTTTTCAGTTAATAACTTGAAGCTCTTTTCCCCCAGATCTCATGTCCCCCGTTAAATCATACACATCATTTTAATAGCCCCACTTTAATTAACCAAAGTACTAAACAAGAGATTTACTGCCTCCTCCCAAATGTATCACCGGCGTTCTGTCACACACAAATTACTTTCCACTTACCGGGGCCCGAGTAGGGCCTCTCAGCCGAGTCTGTGATGGGATGGGCCAACAGGCGCCCAGAGGCCACCAGCAGGAGGGCCCACGGAAGGATCTGGCGGCACATCATTACTCTGCAGGGAGCTGTTGCTGCTGATGCTGCTGCTTCTGTTGTCTGATAGCGCTGGAGTCTCTGGGACTGTGGGAGCTCTGCTCAAAGACACGCTGGGGGATTCTGCCAGGGGGGGTCAGGACGAGTCTTCTTCTGCATGTTCTGAGGACTCCCAATCCCTTGTTTTATATTCCTAGCCCTGTGACCCCCACCACCAACCCCAACCTGAAACCAATGTACGCACACACACCGACGCTTTTGGGTCCCAGCAGGTGTCTCCGCCTTCCCAGATGCCTGGCTTGGCGATGATGAATCAACAGGCCAGGTGAATTATGGGCGCCATAAAAAGAACGAGTGCTGTGATCCATCCTTCAAGGCCAAAGTCGTGTTTTACTGGACGTTTTTTCCTTTTTATTGGCTGTTTCAAACGAGTGCGTAAGAAGAGGTTCAAACCGGGGGGCTCTCCTCCACGACGCTGAGGGGAGCAGGTGGATCTTACGACATTACAGGGTGCTAAATGTTTTTTATTATATGAATTCATTAACTTCTAATGAAGGTCTGAGTAAGGAGGAAGGAGACACAGTCGTGGTGTTCATTCAAAGTCATTTAAAATGCAGTTTTTATTTTGAATGCTGAACAGGGCTATTGTATTAGTCTGTAAGCCATATGACATTTGGAGTCAATTGGAAACAGCTGTGAATGTGCCACAGTCCACCGGATGGGTCTGATTGATACCCCGTCACGGTTCAGAGGCCTTGTTCCCGAGTGAGACGGTGTATTTCAGCCCTCACTTCCCCTTAGACCCGCAATAAACTCTGCTTTTATAGGTGGCTGTATCAAGGCCGGGCTCTGCCAGATGAGGCGCTGCCATTGGCCGGGCCGCTGAGCAGGTAGGAGACGCTGCTTTGGTCATCACACGGCTAAAGGTGTGTTGGTTGTTGTATATTTATTAGGGCGGCGGTGACGTGGCTGCGTCCTGCCCGGTATGATAATACTGGTGCAGAGGCGACAGTGACATTTGGTTTAATGGGGAATGGCCAGACACCGTTATGTGTTGCTGTATTTCAACCAAGGCAATTAAGATTTATACTCTGTGCTCGTGGTCTAGGGGGCGTGTCCTTCAGCCCATTTCCAAGTCACACTTCAGCCACCCCACAATTGAAGAAAGCATGGTGAATTGTATTATTGTTTTACAGATTAGTTCATTAGTCACATTCTTTTAAAGGCTCTTGTGATACTAACATTTGCCAGCAGAGGGAAATATTAGTTTATAAAAAATTCGGGAATAAGTTGTAGGACACTTTACGTATGCAATCGCCAATCAAACGGTCTTCTTGGTAATATATATCCTGCAAAAAGTAGAATGCAATGTAAGATAGTAGGCTATTTAAAAAAAAAACAATCGAAAAGAAAAAATATGTCTGTGTATATGCTAACAACACAAAAACTAAAGAATGTAGCTAGGGATGTTTGCAACCAACAAAAAAATAACATAAAGCTAAAACATTAAAGCTATAAATAATACGGTCTGTAATCGATGTAGATGACATCGATTTACATTTTCCTTAACCTGATTAGTCCATGTCAAAAAAACAACAACGGTGTTTTCGACTTTGTCCTGTGCATGCTTTTATCAATATATACATTTGATCAAAATTTTAGAACAAGTAATTTTATTGGATGCAATTGACTCCTAGATAGAGCCCATTGGACAACGCCTTCGCCGGTTATAAGGCGGCAATTCAGGAGGAAACAGTATGGGCTAAGTTTGTCCCTTCTCGGATTCCATCAGTCAGCGATGACCGACGGACTATTGTTTCATTGATGAAGTAACGAAGAAGGGGTCCAAATAATAATCGAAAACGGTGACACGTCTTTAGTATGTTGTAGGTATGTATTTTTTACTTGTGGGTGACATTTACAGAGAGAGCAGAAGAAGAAAAACTCAACCCAACAACTTTGCTGCAGCTCTGCGTGTTGTTGTGTTTACTTGTTGAGGACCGCCGCCTCTGTGCAGGTAGGATACAGCACTCCTACTTCACTGCGCTCCTTAATGTTCACAGGATCAATCCGATATAACATATATGTTTTTGTAATGTACGAGCGGTTTGCATTGCCGGGGTGATTAATCCTAGTGTTTATAGCTGCGTTATAATAACGTACTAGCGTTGTTTTTTTGTTCAGTCTTATCCCCTTTATTGTTGTTGGTTGTGTTAAGAGTAGCATCAGTAGATAACTTAAGAATCCATATGAAATGTAATTGTATGCGTATAACGTGTGTTATTGAAACGAATGTTTCACATAACATTTCATATTTAGTAACAACGTGTCAACTAGTAATAGATCATAACATTAAAGAATGTAACACCGACGTTTCTGCTGTCTGGTCTGCAGTTGCGTCGCAATACCTTCTAAGTGCTCCCTGCTGTCCTAAAGGTTTTCCGGTTTGGCCTGTGTTTTGTGGCAAGAAGCACTGACTACTCTCCTGGGCACATCCATGGCAGAGCTGGAGATCGACCAGTCCAACCTGCCACGCGTCAATGAAGGTTCATTTAAATAGAACACAGTCAATTTAACAGAACAATGTGTATTTAGTTGTAACAAAGGGTGTATAGGCTTGAATAGTCATGGATGTTTGCTTTTGTCTCTGGCTGCTTCCCTTCCATGGATGTGATGTAAAATTAAACAGATCTGAGTGTGGGTCAGTCCCTAAGCCATGCGCCAGACAGGTGTGTGTTGTGTTGTAGGCTACATGTGATGTGTTCTTCAGATAATGGCCTGGAATGCGACAGGCCTCCCAGATACCACTTTGGAATGCCTTCTGTGGTTCCTGTGACTGTCAGATCTCACTTTAATAACTATATACAAACATGCAACACAAACTAACCGACATACTTAAACAAATGAAGCACACGTATGTATGTGTAAAATGTCAAAGTAAAATGATTATAAATGTTTTATTTGCTCACCCTCATGACTAGTGATGTCTAATTCGTGTGATACCATCGTAAAGTTTGGCATTCTCTTCACATTACCGCCACGTCCATGAGGATGAAGCCAGTAGCTCAGTGGCTAGCCATGTTGCGCTGCGGCAGAGCGGTATTGTGCGTATTTTGTCATGGGAGATAACTCAGCGCTCCTGTACACAAAAGGCGCGCTGTGCAGCTCTGCAGGCTCGCGCTTTATTAGGCTGCAGCCTGCGCACAAACAAAGGAGTCACTTGTGCTTACAGGAGAAACCGGTCAATTAAGCAGCAGCTGCTCCTAAACTAGGTTGCCTGGCCACTACCTTTCCTCCCTCTGATCATGCTTTGTAACATTAAGTGTTAGATTGGCCGTACGCTTCTGGCATTGTTTGTGTTTTCTTTCTAGATAAATGTGGGATAATCGGGGCTCTGATTTGATTTCCCTCGCGATCCCTACCGCGCACCTCCCCTCCTATTATCAACGCCTCCTAGAATGTGGACCGAGGTCAACTTGCTTTGTTTCCGCCCCCGCCTTATCAGTTCCTGTTGGGCTTTTGAGCGGGTGGGTGGGGAGGGGGTCTGTGTGTGTGTGTGTGTGTGTGTGTTTCCCCCTCCTCTGGTTGCTCTGATAAATCCCGCAAGTCGTTTCTCACAGTGGAATTCCCCCGTCCCCTCATCCTCCACAAACCCCCCAGTTCCCTCTCGCCCCTCTCCTCTCAGAGACAGACACACTCCCATTCTCCCCTTAGCCCTTCCCTCTACCTTTACCATGACAACGTGGTCCGGTTCAGGAGCTGGCTGACCCGGTGTTATAAATGAAGCCCCCCACCCCATGAGCTCCAGACTGGGTCTGTCCTGGTGAGTGTGAGAAACAAGCAGTACAGTGCAGACAAAGGGTGTGTGTGTGTGTGTGTGTGTGTGTGTGTGTGTGTGTGTGTGTGTGTGTGTGTGTGTGTGTGTGTGTGTGTGTGTGTGTGTGTGTGTGTGTGTGTGTGTGTGTGTGGTGTGTGGGTGTGTGTGCTGGCCTTAAATAGCACTCCTGTCATATTCTGCCTACTTCTGTTAGATTTTCTTTGCAGCCTTTCTTCAGCGTTGGCGGTGATGGGACTGAGCAGAGAGCAGAAATAACTCTGGCACTGTTTGATTCCTGTTACGTGAATGGAGGGGGTTATTTGAATAATTTGTATTTGAGGTGCCTTGTTGTCAAGTCCGTGTTGAAATTTTGACTTTCACTTCTGCCTTCGAGACATCATTACACTCATGACTCTACAGCAATCTCTGTCTTAAGATGGCTGCTACAAGGACGTATCTTGTTTTGTGCTTTGGCCCACGCATTTGAAATAGAGCGCCATTTTAACTGTCCTTAACTTAGGGAGTTCTGGCTGTGAGGACAGAGATGCAATGACTTCCTGCTCGCCATGTGACCTTTAACCTTATTTTCCTTGGAAGCCCTGCAGAGAGTTGAGGCAGCACAGCATGTTGTTAAACAACTGCACCTCCAAGCAGCAGGGGGTGCAGATGACTGGAGCATGAGCTCTAGTCATCCATCTCTCTTACGACAAACCTTCCTCTCTGCCGTGGTTCATTTTCGTTATCTGCTGTGTATAAGCTTATGGTGGGGGAATCCTTAAGACAAAACACACACACCAGACACCAAACACACACACACACACGTACACACACTCCGCATGCTGTTGTACTGTTACAGTGCCTTAAATCTTTGAGCACCAAAAACCTGTTTGGCTAAATCATCCTCCCTCCATCTACACACCCTAACCAGAGCATTGTGACTGATAACTGAGTGCTGAAAAACAAGTCGGCCCAGTAAGGGAAACGCAAAAACTCTTTTAGGTTTATTTATTTTTCATCTTTTCACTTCTTCCTCACTGCAGCGTCCGGAGAAGGTTGAGCCCTGGAGAAAGCCTAGCCAGTAGTAAACTGGTTTCTAACAGTTGGTCTCGTAGTCCGATTAGGGATCCGGCTTTGGTACTAATCTCTTCTCATTGAGGAAGAGAGACATAAGGTTGAATCTTTAGACCCTTGTAGTTGTCTTAAAGTTCTTCAACAGGTGTAAGTGCTTATGCGTAGTCTGTCCCCTACGAAGGGTTAACTCTCTCCCGGTCGCCAGACTAGGGACTAAAGTCACGTTCATGCTGTAACCAGACCCATTTCAATGGCTTACTGCTGTCTGGATCCCTATGAACGCGGACCACCGTGGACCCCACCTAGATGGCCCAATAAGACCAAACACAAACACACACATTCCTTTTCCTATTTGTCTGTCTCAACATTAACAACTCAGCCCGTTTTCAAAACAGTAAGTTGTTTTGTCTGAGTGTTCAGATGCTAGCAGTGTTGCTCCCTCACCTTCCTGTTTACACAGAGGGGCAGAAAGGACCCTTCCTTATTTATGCGTCCACACAGACACAGCAGAGAGCCAAGTCTCTGTAAACCCCTGGGGGCCGCGGGGCCTTGTTAGCCCCAGGGTGAGCTCAGGTATGAGGGGGCAACGGAGATTAGGTTCAGCTCAGTCACGGCTAGAGAGTTCTTGGTTTCTCTTCATCTATTTTGCTATAAAGGGCAAGAGCAGTATATTTGAAGGCAACTTGTTTTATCTTGTTTTCATTATGAAGCATGCTGCTTGTGTATTAGCTTGTATTGTATTGTTTATGTTTTCTATGAAATGGAATATGGGTTTTTAAGTTTTGGGAAATTTGGAACCTACAATTACCTACAATTTGGAAATTAAATTGTATATTTAGCTATGCCTGCCAACCCGTATTTAGTCATGATCACTCTCTCCTACTGTTGCAATGAGGCGTGCCAAAGGATTGTGGTTGATGGCGGTCTCCGTGGCTCTGTAGCGCAGCACAAGCACATGTGGTATGTGGATCCTCAAATTGAGTTATGGGCCCCCAGCCTCCAGAACGTCCTCACCGCTTACAAGGCGATAACTGAATCTGTGTGCTTGAAAACCATCTTGGTGCAGTGTCGACTGCATTCCAGCAGCGACTGCCTGAGCCTTGTCTTAAAGCAGTGGTCCTCAACCTCACCTCCACCCATTTTGGGTCCCCTGAAATGCATATAGGGTCACAGGAGATTGCTGACATCACATAAGCGTTAGATATTTGATGATCCATTCTAGCAAACCTGTTTATATGAATTGATATAAATCTTCTCTTTTAGGTTTATATAGCCACAAGCAAATTAATTAAACAAATTATTTAGTATTTAGAATATTGTCGACTATGATCACCTGGACAATGATATCCTCGGCAGATGTTGGTTGGGTAAAAACTATTTCTGTGTAAGTGTTAAAAAGTAAAAAAAAAAAGTTAAAGTTGGGTTCGCAAACATTTTCTGAGATAGAAATGGGGTCACAGGCCAGAAAAGGTTGTGAACCCCGGTCTAAAAGGCTGCAAACTTTGCCCAAAGCAGACTATTATGGTAATAGGATCAAATATAATGGAAGATTATGTCCGTCTTTCATTCAGCATTTTGTGCAGTGTGGGTATGACAAAAGTCGAGAAGCTTTTGAAGCGTATCAGAAAAAGAGGAACCTTGCGTGATTGTGTGTGTGAGTCTTTGTACACTTGAGT
This sequence comes from Melanogrammus aeglefinus, assembly GCA_900291075.1. Classification (NCBI taxonomy): domain Eukaryota; kingdom Metazoa; phylum Chordata; class Actinopteri; order Gadiformes; family Gadidae; genus Melanogrammus; species Melanogrammus aeglefinus. The sequence continues at coordinate 2,770 of OLKM01003953.1, read as the reverse complement.
GTGTGCGTGTTTGACAAAAGGGAGACGGATCAAATGACCATGTTGGAGGAAGCAGACGAGGCCACGATGCTGGGATTAACCCGGCTCGTCATGTTGTGTTTGCAGACCCATTGAGCCCTACTGTAGACACTGTGCGTGCTTGTTGCAGCTCCGGCTCCTAATCCCTTTAAAACTCAAGAGCTCCACAGCAGCTCGACGGTTTATAAAATATCATACTCTTGTCTTCATGAGCAGTACTTGGTGTTGTAGCGACAGGGATTGTGGTGGGATTAGCACAGTAGAGGCGATACTGTGTGTGTCCATATCAGGCAACAGGTGGCCTGACTGGCGTGCTGGCCAGGCTGTCAATGTGTGGGGGAAAAAACTCATGGTGGAACTCACATGTTTTACAATGTTTACCTGGGGCCGAGAGAGAGAGAGAGAGAGAGAGAGAGAGAGAGAGAGAGAGAGAGAGAGAGAGAGAGAGAGAGAGGAGAGAGAGAGACAGGAGAGAGAGAGAGAGAGAGAGAGAGAGAGAGAGAGAGAGAGAGAGAGAGAGAGAGAGAGAGAGAGAGAGAGAGAGAGAGAGAGAGAGAGAGAGAGAGGAGAGAGAGAGAGAGAGAGAGAGAGAGAGAGAGAGAGAGAGAGCGACATAGTGCCAGCTGCTCATCTTAACGGCAGAACATGCAATCTGTCAGTTTAATATCATGACTTTAAAAGCACCTAATACTTTTAATTTTAATGAATTGTAAAATATAATTTCCATGAGGCTGTTCGGTCAGAATCATCAGTAATAAGTAAAGCATACGTAAAAGGGAGTCGTAAAGGAGACTTTTATTAATTTTTTGTAGCCTATAACATCTTTCACAGGTTTGTTATCTTATTTTTACCAGAGGCCTACATTTGTAAGAGTAAAAACACATCAAAGTTCATAGAAAAAAATAAATAAATATATATATATATATATCAAGGGCCCCCCATTGGCCAGGGCCCTCGACATGTGCCCACTTTGCCCATGCGGTAATCCATCATTGCGTGCATGTTCTTTCCGGCTTCGGCGTACTGCATGGTTATGAAGCTGGTGTGGTTGGTTGGTCTTAGTGAAGCAGCCTAGCCTTGCAAGTTGGAGTAGGCCTAATTGTTTACATGCGTGCGAGAGAGAGAGCGCGTGCGAGGGAGACCGACCGGCCGTGGTGATGTTTGGCTTGTTGTGTAAAATGTTGTCAGCATCCACCGTGGTTGAACGAATGTGCTTTGTGTATGTGTTCAATGATGTAGCTGCAGGTTAAATAATGTCACACGATTGGTTATACTGCAGCCTTTCATTCGCAAGTGCACTGATTGCGTGCCAGTCTCCGATAGGCTATACCTGGCATTTATTCAGTTGTTGATTGCTCTTCTAAGTGCGCCATATTGGTGCCAATTATTGTTGTATTTGCATTGTAATGCACAACTTTGCCTCTCCTTGTTATAAAAAATTGTGCATCCAAACAACTTTAGCCAAGGCAGCCTCCTATGTCAGTACTGACATAGGAGGCTGCCTTAGCTAAAGTGTTCCTTTAGGCTACTATAGCATATCGGATTATCAACAATTGTTGTGTGCGTGTGTGTTTGTTGTCATGAAGGCTATAGACTGATTGCTTGCATCTATGAAATATTGCCAACTGCTCATTGAGATAATTTAGATTGGTATTAGGCAACAATTGGGGGATGGGGACCCCCCTGAATATTGAGGGGTATTTCGCTCACTGTATTTGGTGTACTCTTGGACAGAGGATGTTGCTTGCTAAAAATTGAAATTGAACTTTAGCCATATATGTAGTGACAGTGAATGGTTCCACCCCCAACTGTACTGAGCAACGTTCCTTTCCTTCCTTCTCATAGTCCACCACTTTGGTTAGTTTGAACCCCTTTGTGCTTTGTGTGATCCTTCGACAGGTCTGTACACCATAGCAAATACGCCTCTTGTGTCGAACAGCATGCCTCCACCTGCCTCGCGCAACAGTACTGTCTATGGTTAATGACAACCTGAACATCCGCTGCCCAACTTTTTGCATTCTTAATATTATCCGACTCATCCCCACCCTCTCCAGCCTCTGCAGCTTTGTAGCCGTACTTCCCTTGCCTGATTTTCTCTCATACTTAATTTATAGCTAGATAGCCCCTCCACGACCGTTTGCACGGCCGCCTTCAGATCTACTAAAACTGCCAACAAAAAGTGCGCAACCAGATGAAGGAAGGTGTTCGACCGACTAACTTCTAGGGAATCCGACACTCCCCGCCAACTCTGCTGACCGTAATCTTCTTAAAACATCCAAAAGCCAAAATACCCAACTAGTTCCAGTCGCTCCGTCCTGCGCCGGCCAAGCCTACGGCTAAGCGACTTTTCACCCGCAACATTCACCCGCCAATACACATCCCGCAGTGGATCAAGGTAATAAAAGCACCACGGCACACACACACATACACAACACACATTTACAATATTACGGCATTTAGCAGACGCTTACCTTCATCCAGCGACTTAACAATAAGTACATTTGTCACTAGACACAAAACACCAACACGCACACAGAGAACACACATCACACACACACACAGAAACCACACAAACACCGCACACACCACATCCCTCCTCACAAACACCTTCCGCTCACCACAAACATATCTACCTTTCCAAACCACCCCACACACATCACAGCAATATAACTACATGCATCATTGGCATGCTTGTTGGGACTGCGCCTCAAAATCCTGACCACCCTGCTACTCGCTATTTGGTTTTACTGGT